>CAUYLG010072289.1:0-67945 GCA_963573385.1 Cacajao melanocephalus | reverse complement strand
GTTCACGGGAGTTCACTTTTGATTTGGCTCTCTGTTTTTGGTCTATAGAAATGCTTGTGATTTCTGCCATGGATTTTGTATCCTGAGACTTTGCTGAAGTGGCTTATCAGTTTCAGGAGATTTTGGGCTGAGACAATGGAGGCATTTGCCTTTGATATTGTTTTAGTTGAAGTCCAGGTAAAGTTCACATCAAATAAGTCTTTTGAAAGGAGCAATCTCTGGAAATCACAAAGAAATATGTGGCTACTCTATCTATATGAGATCAGAAAATAGGAAATATGAGATAATGGGCTCAAGAGTTTTTAATGAGGAAAAAAGACAAAAATTTGCTGAGCAAGAAAACTCCAGACATTTTAAATAATATCTCAATATAATAATGCCATTAATGGTAAAGTATAAATATAATTTAGAATTCCATCTTTGGTCTATGAAAGAAGATTCACTTTACCCAATCTCTTAGTTTTTCATCAGCCAGACATAAATTCTTTCAGTTTCAATTGAAATATAAATGAAAATAGAATACATTTACATATAAATGAAAATATACCCAGTTATAGAGTAATTGCTACTTGGAATTGGGGGAAAAATAACACACTTCAAAAGATCTGGAAAAGAGAATTTTGACGACCTTCTCCAAATTGAAAACCCTTTGACCAATGCCAGCTGTGTCTGTAGGCCTGGTCCAAGGCCTGCAGGGTTCATGTTGCTTTTCTGGACTTGGCTCCTTGTGAGTCTGTGGGTGTATTCTTCCCAGGGAAACTTCAATTCTTGCATCTTTTCAGCAATGACGTTTGCAAAGGATCTCTCAGAGCTATGGGAGGGGCACATTCAAGTCATGACACCCATGGGAGAATCCCTAGTGATGGTTCTTCTGGGATGGGACTAGGTTTCCTGGTGCTACTCTAAGAGCTTTCAGGGAAATACAGAGAGACCCTGGGGTAGTCCTTCAACTCTTACAGAGTATCCTTCAAATGCTGGCCTCATTGCCAATGAGCAAAGAGGCAGAATTGCTAGGATTGAGAAACTAACCATTTAAAAGGAGATACAGTTGAGATCAATACATATAGCAGATGAAACAGCACACAGAAGGGCTCATTGAGCATTTGCCTATTCACATGGCCAGGCAGGATTCTTGTCTCTCACTCAGGTCTCAGGGCCTTTGTTCTGTACTCCACAGAGGGATTGTCCAGGCCTTTATTTTCCACTGGAATTAATTTGAATTATTTACCTAAGTGGTACCTGATACGCTTCAACCCAGTTCTTGAAAACAAAACTAAACTAAACTAAACTAAAGTTCCTTTGGACCTTTGAGTAAGAAATTTGATCTATTTTTACATGCCATGAGAGAAAAAGATGAATACTTAATGAATCTCATGGCTTTCTGTGAATTGTGTTATCTGAAATAAACTGAAAAAAAGTTTTAAGCAAGCTGTTATGGGTTATAACTGGATAAATGTAGCGATCTAATATTCCCTTTTATAATCAAGGTTCATAGAAAGTGAAGATAGTTCCCTATCTGCCGATACTCTCTGGAAAACTCAAACCACTTTATTATTTATTTTTCCAAGGCACCTATAGATACACTTGCTTGTGATGCTGTACTTAAGCCTAATCTTTAGTAAGCAGGTATGTAAAGATGACTAAAGTAAGTGGCAAATGTTGCAGGTGAGAAAGCTAGAACAAGAGCAGTGTGGACTAGCGGAGAATCCAGGAAGAACTAAAGCTTATATAGATGTTTGTAGTGAAAAGCCACAGGAGACAGCCACCTGAGCCCAATGCATCTCTTATAATTAATTTCAAATAAGAACATTAGAAAACATACTTTTTTCTGTTCTTTGGAACAATGCTATATTGGACCAAGCTAACAAATCTGTTAATAATTATAAAATATCTAAAACACTTTGTATTTGCAATAAAATATAGAAAAATGCTTTGAATTATTTTAACCAATAAAAAGGAAAGAATTTAAGTGGATTTTTATTTACCCTGATATTTAAGCCTACTCACACTGCTAGTTTGGACCTCAAATTTCGACTTAAAACTCAGTCTTCATTTTTCCCTTTTTCGACATCTAAGTATCTTCCTCTTTGGCCCACATCTCTCCTGGTTTATGAGGCAGAGTTTCAGACAGATGACCTGAATGGCAGGTCTACTTAATGTGGTCCTGTAAGGTGGGGACTTGGGGTCAGGTATATTAAGGGACTGTGGAGTAAAATATAACTAGGAGAAATTACTTAGCAACTGGGAATAGAGGTGAGTGAAATCTCATCTAACAGATTCTAGAGGGACCTTAGAACAATTTCAATCAAAATGCCAAAGGGAAATTTTTGTTTTGTTTGGTCTTGAAGTGATCCTGGATCCAAAAAAAAAGAGAAGATACTGGAAACAGCCAAGAAATTTTTTTAACTGCTAGGATTTGCACTGTCATATATTAAAACATATAATAAAATTTTAATAATGAAGACTGTGATATATTGACCCACGAATAGACAGAACAGGGGAACAGAATAGAAAGTCCAGAGCCTGATGTTTATAAAACATTACTGTGTGATAAATATGAGTTGCTAAACAATGACAAAATGACACATCATTAATACATGGTACTGGGATAATTAATGACCATTTGGAAAATAATTAATTCTAAAACTGCCTGTCATATATCAAAATAAAATCCAAATGGAAAATGGACTCAAAAAGAGTAAAAACATAAGCAAATAAAAAAAATAGATATTTTGGGGATAAAGTATAAATCCCTTCCCCCCTTCCAAAAAACATAGATGATTTCTCCCTAAAGTTTCATAAAATGGCCATACATAAGATAAAAAGATCTCTTTAACACATAGAGATTTTGTAAATTAGTGAGAAAATGAATATTAGTTTCCATGAAGGCAGAATCCAATAAGGTACCTCTCAGTCCTCCCCCTACCCTCACAATATTCTTTTTCCTCAATCTAACCAACCCACTGTCTGGCATTATAAACACTCAATAAACATGTGAATGAACAAATGAATTACTGAAAAAGATAAACATCCCACTAGAAAAAAAGAGTTTGAAGAGCAATTACAAAAGAAGAAATATAATACTTCATAAATATAAGAATCTCTAACCTCACTAGTAATCAAAGAAATGCAAATTAAAATGCAATAAGATAGCATTGCCTGCCTTTCAAATTAGTAAATGTTCATACAGTTAATGCTCAGTGTTTGAAGCGAATGATAAAACAGATGGCAAAATTGTAAATTATTAAAAGCTTTTTAGAGGTTTAGTTATATCTATCAAAAACTATAAAACATCTTTTGATTAAGAAATGTATTTTAATGTAATTATTAGAGCTATTCAGGAAGGTTTGGGAGTAAAGCTATGCATTGCTTTATTATGATTTTATTGAAAATTGGACTTGATCTATATGTCCATATTACAGGGTTATTTAAATTAATTGCAATGCATGAATAATAAAATAAGCAGTCATTAAAATTGTGTTTTTGAGATTATTTAGTGATATGAGGAAATGATTAGGGAAGATAATGCAAAAATAGAAAGAAATAAATTCTAATTCTTGAATGTTGTTTTCATTGTGTATCATAAAATTATATTTATGAGTGAATTCAGTTCTGTGAATCTGAGATCCAGGAGAGGCTATATATACAACCTTGCCCTATCTGTTTTTAAAAAGTACATTTAAAAAATATGTTTCATAGAGAAAGAGTGTTCGGGAATATATCTACACAGTAACAGCGGTTACTTTTATGAAGTAGGCCAATGGAGATTTTTATCTATTTAATTTCTGATGTATTTTTTAAAAAATAATCTTATAATAAGGTTGAATTACCTTTATATTCAAAAAAAGCATATTTTCAATAAAAAATTGAGTTCTTCGGTTGTTTAAATGCTCAGTGGAAGGCTGAAGAATCTTCCAGAAAGAAGAAAGGAGCCTCAAAGACAGAGACCTGTCTCTCCAGAGGAGGTGGAGAGGGAGTGGAGCCTGCATGCCTGGAGTCCTTCAGCTGGGAGAAAGCCCAGTCGCTGTGGCGCATGCGTGGCAGGCTGGAAATGACACCTTGCTGGTGTAGTGCTCTGTTCTGCATTAATTCAGGCTCCAGGCTCCCTACACCTCCTGTAAGGACCAGGGGGAGCAGGCAACTGCAGAAGAAGGGAGATGCAGAGGCCATAGGAATACAAATTCTCAGAGCAGCCCAGCTCAGGCAGAGAAATCATTCTCTGTGGAGTTGAATAGTGTCCTCCCCTCATACCACTCAAAAACTGATGTCCAATTGGAACCTCAGAGTGTGACCTTATTTGGAAATAGGGATTTGCAGATGTAATGATTTAAGGATGGCAGGGTTGAAATGATCAGACTGATGTCTTTGTAAGAGGAAAGTGAAGAAGGTTTGGACACAGAGGCACACAGCATAGAAGGCCACGTGAAGATGGTGGCAGAGGTTGGAGTGGTGCTGTCTCAAGCTAAGGGACACCGGGAGCCACCCGAAGCCGGAAAAGGCAAGGCAGAATTCCCACTAGAGCTTTCAGAGGAGGCATGGCCCTGCCAACACCTTGATTTCAGGCTTCTAGAAGTCTGAAAACTGTGAGAGAACAACTTTCTGTTTTGTTAAAGTCACCCATGTTGTGATAATTTGTTTAGACACACCCAAGACACTCATACAGCCTGGTGAGATGATAAGGCCGGGTAAAGTCCAGGAAACAGAGGGGCTCCCCAGTGCTTTTTAATGCCAAGGTTCTTCATCACTATGGCCACGAAACAGGACAGCCCCATCCAGGACACTGCTCTGACTTCCTCTCTAGTGGCAGGTGATGGATATCGTCCTCGTAAGTCATGAGTCTTAAATTGAGCGGTGCCTCCATTTAAGAAAAGGAGGTTAATGCATGTTTCTGAGTGCTTACTTCTTGAATGAATTTGAAAGATATTCACTAGAGACATTAAGTAGGCACTAGGCACAGACAGTGACCTCATGGCATTTTAGCAAAAGGAGCGCCAGTTCTCCTGTGACTGTTGGTAAAGTGCTTTTATGTGGCCTGTGGGAAAAAGCAAAGCAGAAACCTTTGAAATTTTTTTTTTTAACCAAACTGGGCTGTGAAATCCAAGTTTGACGTTTACTGGCCTCTTGTGAAGCTCTCTGACAAGGCATGGAGGTTTCCAGGAGGAAAAAGAACCTCCTTCTCCTCCTGTGTTAGAAGATTACTTTCCATGCAATTCTTAGTAATTTAGACAGAAGAGCGGCTATAGAGGAATTCTTTCTCTGGCATTATTCTTGCCATCTCTCACAGGTAAATTCCCAAAGAAGACCTGATGTATATGTTGGATGATAAATGATTCAAGCAAATGAGATTTCAGAAAATTCTTATGTCCCTATTTGAGGTTCACCACCTTTAAAAAGACTCTTAGGGGTGAATACTGTTTATAGGTTATCAGGGAACGATGTGAACCTGTAGGTTTGCAGTGGGATTCACTGATGCCAAATGAATCCTGCAGCTGGTAGCTTATTTATGTCTGTGCTATCATCTTAAGCAGAACACAGAGAAACAGCTATTGCTGATTTAGTTATTAGACATAAGTACAAAGGGTTAGGAGCTTCTAGGGCATTATTCATTGACAATAATCCACAGCCTGCTATGAACAATGCTGCATGCTGTGCAAATATAGGACGAGTGACTTCATAAATAATGCCAGAAACACTGGTGGTGCCAAGGCAGATAGAATACATCGACGGCAAGTTAATGTGTTAGGCCCCTGGGTTTGCTTCATTATATAGGATGATTTACCATAGGCAAATGAAGAAAACTGCCTTAGCTAAATGCATATTTGGGAGTCCATAATCCTGTTTCTCTTCCCTACCCCCAGGGTTAAGATAGATCCTTCTAATAATGATGCAATTTGCTTGGCTACCCCTGAATTCTATATTCTTACAAGATACAGTGCTGTTGTTCTCATTTTGGTGATGAGAATGGAATACGTTTTCTCTTCTTGTAATTATCTCATACAAGCAACCAAAATGGATTTTGAGCTTGTCTGAAGATGTCAACATCTGCTCATTTTCAGGTTGTTTGTCTGCATAGGAGGTAGTAGTCTAAATCCATTCCTCGATTTATACAAAATTGCATCAACCAACACATTTAGGCCACATCCCTGAGATGGGAAAATGAGAGATAAGATTACTTATAGGGAATTTTTCTCTAGAATGTGATCATATAGCACATGTTTGAAAGATAAGAGAGGGAGTTTTCATGGAGTTTCATAAGACAAAGGTGAATTCTTTTCAGAATCACACCAAATGACAATGTGGTAGGCAGAATAATGGCCCCCTAAAGATGTTCACATCCTAATCCCTGGAACCTGTGAATATGTAATGTTACATTTTGCAGATGTTATTAAATTCAGGATCTTGAGATGGAGAGATTATCCTGGATTATCTGCATGATCCCAGTGTAATTATAAGGGTCTTTATAAACAGAAGAGGTAGGCAGGCCAGTTAGTGTTAGAGTGATGCAGCATGAGACTCAACTGGCCATCGCTGGCTTTGAAGATGGAACAAGGCTGCAACCCAAGGAATGTAGGCAGCCCATAACATTGTATCCCACCTGACACTTTGATTTTAGCTGAGTGAGACTCATGTCAGACTTCTGACCATCAGAACTGTAAGATAATAAAAGTGTGTTATTTTAAGCCACCAAATTTGTATTTTTTTTTACAGTAGGATTGCAACTAATACAGAAAATAATAAGTAACTCATATCATTACCTCTGTCTTACTCTGTTTAGTGTTGCTATAAAGAAATACCTGAGGCTGGATAATTTATAAAGAAAAGAGGTTTGTTTGGTTCATGGCTCTGCAAGCTATATGAGAAGCATGGCACTTTACAAGAGGCATCGGCTTCTGGTGAGGGCCTTAGGCTGCTTCCACATATGGCAGAAGATGAAGGAGGGCCAGTGTATGCACAGATTACATGATGAGAGAGGAAGCACCTCCACCTCTGGATGGGAGGTACCAGACTCTAACAATCAGCTCTTTCAGGAACTAACAGAGTAAGAACTCACGGCTGAGGGAGGGCATCAATCTATACATGAGGGATCTGCTCCCGTGATCCAGTTACTTCCCCGCTTGAGTCCCACTTCCAACATTGAGAATCAATTTCAGCATGAGGTTTGGGAGGCAAACGTCCAAACTACAGCAACCACTATGAAAAGATGACCTGGTTGAGTTATTCAGTTACATTAAGGAATTTTTTACTAAGTGATTACTGCATACCAAGCGTTGTGCTCTTGCATTGGTGATGTATCAGCAAATGACATACAAACGTTTCTTTATTCTCAAAATAGTTATTAAGTGCCTACCATTTGCAAGGTACTATTCGAGGAGAAATGTGGATAAGATAAGATAAGAAAGTTAAGATTCCTGCCCTTACATAGCTTATGCTCTTGTATAGGAGAAAAGAAATAATAAGCAAGTGAATGAATAAGATAATTACAAGTTGTGTTTAGTGTTATAGAGAAAATTACAACAGGCTAGGAGATAAAGGTTATTTGAAGGAAATCTCCCTTAGGTCAGCAGCATAGGGAAAGTCTCTATGAGAAGAAGTGAAGGTCAAGAAGGAGGCAGCCCTAACAAGCTCAGATGTGGAATGTCCCAGGCTTAAGGGAAAAAAAGGAAAGGCAAAAGCCTAGAGATGTGCATGAGCTTAGGGAACATGAAGAACTGAAGGTCAGTGTGAAAGGGGAGTAGTGTGAATTGTAGAGAGACTAGTGAAAGATCACTCCAGCCCATGTTAAAGAATCTTGCCTGCAAAGAATAAAAAATATTCTAAGAGAAATGGGAAGGCAGTGCATGCATTTAAGCAGAGGCATGATGCAATGGATATTACGCTGTATTGGGTGACCTTGAAATAATTTAAATTGCTTTTATGGTATTATTTAAATTTTGAACTTGAAGTGAATTTAGGTATATTAGCTCCATTCTTCTTTTCTTAATGGAAACTGGTGCCCACCTTGGTTGATTGACTTGTGTGGGACACAAATCTCTTTGATCTGTGTCTCTATTTGCTGCTGTTTTTGTTGTACTGCCTACCCATCACATGAGCTCAGTTTCACTAATTTTTCTTTAATATTGGTTCTTCTCTCTTTTTTCCCCTTTTTTAAATAAAATCATTTGGGAACCAAGATCTGTTTTATAAGGACTAAAGACATTCGCAACTACTGGAACTGGACTCGAATTAGAAAGAAAGAGTCCATGAGAAATAGAATCTCTACTGTGCTCTTTGTGAACTTATGAATGGCTCACTGTAGTTCATTCACATTGTTTTATGAAATAAGTTATTTCTAGAAACAACCTGCATAACCTTTTGATTTTTTTTTCTTTTTATTTGGCAAAAACAGAAAAGGATGGCACTGAAAATTGGAGGGTTAGCTGTTGCTAGGCACCAAGCTGACATTCAGGAAGTGGAAATGAAACCCAAGAAGATTTAAAAAATAAACAAGCGTTTTAATCTTTAACTGCAACTCCAATGAGTCAGACTAAGTTATCTGATTACCAGTATTTCCCAAGCAGACTTTTAACAAGAGAAATGGGATGCTATTTTTGAACTATCTGCTCTATTTATTGGTACAGTATTTTTGCTCCTAATATGTTTGTCAGAGTTACTGAAATTTATAATTTTTAGGTTTAGTGGTTAGAGGATTAGACCGTTGTTTGCAAGACAAAGTCAAATTTATGTCATTTAAATTTCAGTAAGGTTGTCTTGAATATTTCCCTAGAGACCTTTGAAATACAGGTAATATTGAATAAACAACTGACTCATTCCATGATCACTGGTGTTTTTGTCTACCTCATACCTTTGACCTCTGAACTAATTGATTTAGACCCTGAGAGATGTCACCAATTGCGTTTCCTTTCCTACAAAACATTTTCTTTGCATTCAAGGCTATTCTGAAAGAAAGGCATGGCCCCTGTCCTAAGCTCTGTGGAGCCTTAGTAATCTCTGTGATAGATGTACAGCTTTGTGTACTGATGTATCTATAGTCATAATGCCAGTAACAAATGAGGTAGATCTAACTCTACCAGGAGGAGCAAAACTGGACACTGTGTAATTTCACAGAATTAGTAACACAGGCCCATTACACATGGCAGCACTGTGCAGTGGTTGGAAGTGCAGCCTTCAAAGCAAACTGCTTGGGTTGGAATCTTGTGACCTTAGGCAAGTCACTTATCTTCTCTGTGCCGATGTCTTCATCTTTAAGAAGGGAAAGTAACAATAGCTACCTTATTGTTATTAAGATGAATGAATGAGATGATATTTGTAAAGGACTTAGAAAAATGCCTGGCGTGATATATACTAAATAAATGATTTGCTAAATCAAATAACATACAGAGATAATACGTGGGAGTGATCTCTGAGTGATCACCAGATACTAGTATTTTCTCTACTTTTCTCTCCTGTTTTCTTAAACTACTCCTAGAAAAAGGAGCGATTTAAATGTTTCCAAAAAGGCAGTCTTTCTGAATAAATAAATACACACATCATTCCTATTTATAGAAAATCAGTCCTTGCTTTGCGCGTTTCCCGTATGCGTGAATTTAAGTTGCCACAGTTTGTTAAGATAGTTCTCCAACGATGTGGCTCCAATGACAGTTATCATGGTATATTAACTGGATAAATATGTAAAATACAAACTTCCTGTTAGCTCTTCTGTCCACACCCACTATACAAATGTCAGATATGCATCATGATCATTGACCAATCATGTCACTTCTTTCAAACTTTGTCCTCAGCGATTGATCACTGAAAATCCATTTTCAGATCATATACAGACAGCAAAGTGTGCAGTTGTGTTGCTTTTTACACAAATGTGTCAACAGAGTAAATTAACAAAAGTGAAAGTGCAACAAAAAACAAAATTTGGGAGTGAATTGAATGAACATAAATGGAGCTAAGAAGAAATAGCTGATATTGACCCCCATTTGAGACATTCTAGATCTGCAGCCAGAGGGCCTTAATGAAGGCGAATTTATCTCCATAAATGAAGAAAGAAGCTGTGGCCAAAAGAATAAAGCTGTTCTAGATGACCTGACATCTTTACATTAAACGAACTCTCAGAGGTATTTCATGACATTGAAAGCACAAAGAATGACATGTTTGAAGCGGATCAAAACCTAGAAAGCCGAGTAATTTCCCAAAGCAGGAACAATGCTCCCTCTGTATCTTAAGTTAACACATCGATGAGAAAGAGTGTGCAAACATTGTTCAAATGACTTTTGATGAAAGTATGAAGAAATAATTTCCATTCACCGTGGCTTTAATATATTAATATCAAAATACTTCCAAATCAATATATATCAATAATATCAAATGATCTATCAAAGTAATATTAAAATGTAACATCAATATATTTTTGCTGTATTAAATAAATATTAGTTTTACTTTTGCATTTTTCATACATTTATAAACTATGGTAAGAGTTTTTAAATTTTTGAGAAATTCTAAAGGTCATGGAACAGTTGCAGTTTTTTCTATAGATTATTAAGATGTCTTAGTATGGTTTCAGCTTGCAGGATCATTATAGTGTCCCTGCACAACCATGAAAAGTGAGGACTACTTGTACTATTTTACAGGCAATGCTAACCCAATGGGAGGAGTGGAAAAATCATCTGAGAAAAATAGCTGTGCTGGTTGGGGAAGTGGCTGGCTGGTTCAAGGCCGTGCTGCCTTGAAAACACTAAAGGTTTTGCTTGAACACATAGTAAATTTTCCTGTCCTTGAGACATATTTTGATGCCACTTTTAATCACTAACGTCAGAAAACATTCATTCGGATTGCCCCAAATCAGAGATTGTCCACATAGATCAATATACCTGCAGTCAGCATCCTCATTTCCTGATCCTGTATTTTTCATGGGAAGAAGTAGAAAGTGTCTTTCTTTTTCCTTCAGCAGTTCCAGAGAGCATATTATTAGGCAGAAATTATATGCTCAATATAGAACTTGAATTGTGTAAAATCCCATGCTAACGGGCACTGAATGACAATGTTCCTCTGAACAAACACAGAGAATATTACTATCATTGTACCTAACTCCAGAAGGAATATACAAACAGATTTCCAGGCAAGATGGCCAAATAGGAACAGCTCTAGTCTGCAGCTCCCAGTGAGACCAACACAGAAGGCAGGTGATTTCTGCATTTCTAACTGAGGTACCTGGTTCATCTCACTGGGACTGGTTAGACAGTGGGTGTAGCCGTGGAAGGTGAGCAGAAGCAGGGTCATGTGTCACCTACCCAGAAAGTGCAAGGGGTGGGGGAACCCCTCCCCTAGCCAAGGGAAGCCTTAAGGGACTGTGCTGTGAGGGATGGTGCTATCCGGCCCAGATACTACACTTTTCCCACGGTCTTCACAACCCACAGCCAGGGAGATGCCCTCAGATGCTTATACCTCAAGGTCCCTGGTTTCAAGAGCAAAACTGGCTGTTTGGACAGACATGGAGCTAGCTGCAGGAGGTTTTCTTTCATACCCCTGTGGCACCTGGAACACCAGTGAGATAGAACCATTCACTCCCTTGGAAAGGGGGCTGAAGCCAGGGAGCCACATGGTCTTGCTCAGTGGATCCCACCCCCATGGAGCCCAACAAGATAAATTCCACTGGCTTGAAGTTCTCACTGCCAGCACAACAGTCTGAAGTTGACCTGGGACGCTGGAGCGTGGTGGGGAGAGGGATGTCTGCTGTTACTGAGGCTTGAGTAGGTGGTTTTTCCTTCATAGTGTACACAAAGCCCCAGGGAAGTTCAAACTGGGCTGAGCCCACTGCAGCTGAGCAAAGTCCCTGTAGCCAGACTGCCTCTCTAGATTTCTCCTCTCTGGGAAGGGTATCTCTGAAAGAAAGGCAGCAGCCTCAGTCAGGGGCTTAGAGGTAAAATTCCCATCTCCCTAGGATGGAGGACCTGGGAGAAAGGGTGGCTGTGGGTGCAGCTTCAGTAGACTTAAATGTTCCTGCCTGCTGGCTCTGAAGAGAGCAGGGGATCACTTAGCACAGCACTTAAGCTCTGCTAAGGGACAGACTGCCTCCTCAAGTGGGTCCCTGACACCCATGCCTACTGATGGGGAGACACCTCACACAGGAGAGCTCTGGCTGGCATCTGGTGGGTGCCCCTCTTGGACAAAGCTTCCAGAGGAAGTGGCAAACAGCAATCTTTTCTGTTCTGCAGCCTTTGCTGGTGATACCCAGGCAAACAGGGTCTGCAGTGGACCCCCAGCAAACTCCAGCAGACCTTCAGAAGAGGGTACTGACTGTTAGAAGGAAAACTAACAAACAGAAAGAAATAGCATCAACGTTAACAAAAAGGATGACCATGCAAAAACTCCATCTGAAGGTCACCAACATCAAAGGCTGAAGGTAGATAAATCCACAAAGACGAGGAAAAAACAGTGCAAAAAGGCTGAAAATTACAAAAACCGGAGTGCCTTTTCTCCTTCAAAGGATCACAATTCCTTGCTAGCAAGGGAACAAAACTGGATGGAGAATGAGTTTGACAAATTGACAGAAGTAGGCTTCAGAAGGTGGGCAATAACAAACTCCTCTGAGCTAAAGGAGCATGTTAAAAACCAATGCGAGAAAGCTAAGAATCTTGAAAAAAGCTTAGATGAATTGCTAACTAGAATAACCAATTTAGAGAAGAACATAAATGACCTGATGCAGTTGAAAGACACAGCACAAGAACTTTGTGAAGCATATACAAGCATCAATAACAGAGTTGATTAAGCAGAAGAAAGGATATCAGAGATTGAAGATCAATTTAATGAAATATAGTGTGAAGACAAGATTAGAGAAAAAAGAACGAAAAGGAACAAACAAAACCTCCAAGAAATATGGAACTATTTGAAAAGACCAAACCTACATTTGATTGGTGTACCTGAAAGTGACAGGGAGAATGGAACAAAGTTGGAAAACACACTTCAGGATATTATCCGGGAGAACTTCCCCAACCTAGCAAGACAGGCCAACATTCAAATTCAGGAAACTCAGAGAATACCATGAAGATATTCCTCAAGAAGAGCAACACCAAGACACATAATCATCAGATTCACCAAGGTTGAAATAAGGAAAAAATGTTAAGGGCAGCCAGAGAGAATGGTCAGGTTACCCACAAAGGGAAGCCCATCAGACTAATAGTAGATCTCTCTGCAGAAACCCTACAAGCCAGAATAGAGTGGAGGCCAATATTCAACATTCTTAAAGAAAAGAATTCTCAACCCAGAATTTTATATCCAGCCAAACTAAGCTTCATAAGTGAAGGAGAAATAAAAATAACCAGCTAGCATCATAATGACAGGAATCAAATTCACACATAACAATATTAATCTTAAATGTAAATGGGTTAAATGCCCCAATTAAAAGGCACAGACTGGAAAACTGGATAAAGAGTCAAGATCTATTGGTGTGCTGTATCAGGAGACCCATATCATGTGCAAAGACACACATAGACTCAAAATGAAGGGATGGAGGAAGATTTACCAAGCAAATGGAAAGAAAAAAAAAAAAAGCAGGGGTTGCCATCCTAGTCTCTGATAAAACAGACTTTAAACCAACAAAGATCAAAAAAGACAAAGAAGGGCATTACGTAATGGTAAAGGGATCAATGCAACAAGAAAAGCTAACCATCCTAAGTACATATGTACCCAATACAGGAGCACCCAGATTCATAAAGCAAGTTATTAGAGACCTACAAAGAGACTTAGACTCCCACACAATACTAGAGGGAGAATTTAACACCCCACTGTCAATATTAGACAGATCAATGAGACAGAAAATTAACAAGGATATTCAGGACATGAACTCAGCTCTGCACCAAGTGTACCTAGTAGACATCTACAGAACTGTCCACCCCAAATAAACAGAATATACATTCTTCTTAATGCCACATCACACTTATTCTAAAATTGACCACATAATTGGAAGTAAAGCACCCCTCAGCAAATGCAAAAGAAAAGAATTCATAACAGTCTCTCAGACCACAGTGCAATCAAATTAGAACTCAGGGTTAAGAAACTCACTCAAAACTGCACAACTACATGGAAACTGAACAACCTGCTTCTGAATGACTACTGGGTAAATAAGGAAATTAAGACAGAAATAAATAAGATCTTTGAAACCAATGAGAACAAAGACACATGTAAAAGAATGTCTGGGACATAGCGAAGGTAGTGTTTAGAGGGAAATTTATAGCACTGCCTATAGGAGAAAGCAGGAAAGATATAAAATCAACACCCTAATATCACAATTAAAAGAACCACAAAGGTAAAACAAACAAATTCAAAAGCTAGCAGAAGACAAGAAATAAGTAAGATCAGAGCAGAACTGAAGGAGATAGAGACACAAAAAACCTTTCAAAAAAATCAATGAATCCAGAAGCTGGTTTTTTGAAAAGATTAACAAAATAGATAGACTGCTAGCCAGACTAATAACAAAGTAAAGAGAGAAGAATCAAATAGACACAATAAAAAAAGATAAAGGTGATATCACCACTGATCCCACAGAAATACAAACTGCCATCAGAGAATACTATAAACACCTCTACACAAATCAACTTAGAAAACTTAAAAGAAATGGACAAATTCCTGGACACAAACACCCTCCCAAAACAAAAGCAGGAAGAAGTCAAATCCCTGAATAGACCAATAGCACGTTCTGAAATTGAGGCAGTAATTAATAGCCTACCAACCAAAAAAAGTCTAGGACCAGTGGAATTCACAGCCAAATTCTACCAGAGTTACAAAGAGGAGCTGGAATCATTTCTTCTGAAACTATTCCAAACAATAGAAAAAGATGGACTCCTCCTTAACTCATTTTATGAGGCCAGCATCATCCTGATACCAAAAACTGGCAAAGACACAGCAAAAAAAGAAAATTTCAGGCCAATATCCCTGATGAACATCGATGTGAAAATCCTCAATGAAACACAGGCAAACTGAATCCAGCAGCACATTAAAAAGCTTATCCACCATGATCAAGTTGACTTAATCCCTAGGATGCAAAGCTGGTTCAACATACGCAAATCAGTAAAGGTGATTCATCACATAAATAGAACCAATGACAAAAACCACATGATTATCTCAATAGATGTAGAAAAGGCCTTCAACAAAATTCAACAGCCTTTCATGGTAAAAACACTCAACAAACTAGGTATTGATAAAATGTATCTCAAAATTATAAGAGCTATTTATGACAAACCCACAGCCAATATCATTCTGAATGGGCAAAAGCTGAAAGCATTCCCTATGAAAACCAGCACAAGACAAGGATGCCCTCTCTTACCACTCCTATTCAACATAGTGTTGGAAGTTCTGGTCTGGGGAATCATGCAAGATAAAGAAATAAACGGTATTCAAATAGGAAGAGAGGAAGTCAAATTATCTCTGTTTGCAGATGACATGATTGTATATTTAGAAAACCCTGTCGTCTCAGCCCCAAAACTCCTTAAATTGATAAGCAACTTCAGCAAAGTCTCAGGATACAAAATCAATGTGCAAAAATCACAAGCATTCCTATACACCAATAATAAACAGAGAGCCAAATCATGAGTGAACTACCATTCACAATTGCAACAAAGAGAATAAAATACCTAGAAATACAACTTACAAGAGATATAAAGGACCTCTTCAAGGGGAACTACAAACCATTGCTCAAGGAAATAAGAGAGGACACAAACAAATGGAAAAACGTTCCACACTCATGGGTAGGAAGAATCAGTATCAAGAAAATGGCCATACTGCTCAAAGTAATGTATAGATTCAATGCTATTCCCATCAAACTACCATTGACTTTCTTCACAGAATTAGAAAAAACTACTTTAAATTTCATATGGAACCAAAAAAGAGCCTGTATAGCCAAGACAATCCTAAGTAAAAAGAACAAAACTGAAGGTATCATGCTACCTGACTTCAAACTATACTACAAGGCTACAGTAACCAAAACAGCATGGCACTGGCACCAAAACAGATATATAGACCAATAGAACAGAACAGAGGACTCAGAAATAGCACCACACATCTACAACCATCTGATCCTTGGCAAACCTGACAAAAACAAGCAATGGAGAAAGGATTCCCTATTTAATAAATGGTTTTGGGAAAACTGGCTAGCCATATACAAAAGACGGAAACTGAATCCCTTCCTTACACCTTATACAAAAATTAACTCAAGATGGATTAATGGTTTAAATGTAAGACCTATAACCATAAAAACCCTAGAAGAAAACCTAGGCAATACCATTCAGGACATAAGCATGGGCAAATACTTCATAACTAAAACACCAAAAGCAATGACAACAAAATCCAAAATTGACAAACTGGATCTAATTAAACTAAAGAGCTTCTGCACAGCAAAAGAAACCATCATCAGAGTAAACAGGCAACCTACAGAATGGGAGAATATATTTGCAATCTATCCATCTGACAAAGGGCTAATATCCAGAATCTACAAGGAACTTAAACAAATTTACAAGAAAAAAATAAGCCCACCAGAAAGTGGGTGAAAGATATGAACAGACACTTCTCAAAAGAAGACATTTATGCAGCCAACAAACATAAAGAAAAGCTCATCATTACTAGTTATTAGAGAAATGCAAATCAAAACCACAATGAGATACCGTCTCATGCCAGTTAGACTGGTGATTATTAAAAAGTCAGGAAACACCAGATGCTGGTGGAGGATGTGGAGAAATCGGAATGCTTTTACACTGTTGGTGGGAATGTAAATTAGTTTAACCATTGTGGAAGACAGTGTGGTGATTCTTCTAGGATCTAGAACTAGAAATATCATTTGACCCAGGAATCCCATTACTGGTTATATAATCAAAGGATTATAAGTCATTATACTATAAAGACATTTGCACACATATGTTTATTGTAGCACTATTCACAATAGGAAAGACCTGGAACCAACCCAAATACCCATCAACATTAGACTAAATAAAGAAAACGGTACATATACACCATGGAATACTATGCAACTATAAAAAAGAATAAGTTCATGTCCTTTACAGGGACATGAATGAAGCTGGAAACCATCATTCTCAGCAAATTAACAGGAAAAGAAAACCAAACCCTGCATGTTCTCACTCATAAGTGAGAGTTGAACAATGAGAACACATGGGCACAGGGAGGGGAACATCACACACTGGGTACTGTTAGGGATTGGGGAGCAAGGGGAGGGACAGCATTAGCAGAAATACTTAATATAGCTGACAGGTTGATGGGTGCAGCAAACCACCATGGCATGTGTGTACTTATGTAACCTGCATGTTCTGCTCATGTATCCTAGAACTTAAATTAAAAAAAAAAAAAAAAGCAGAAGGAACAAACAATTTGGGGATGTCAAAGTAAATATCAATATCATTTTGATATTTATAGACTCAATGTTTGCACATTGAAAGTAAACCTAAATAGTTTTGTCACCTCTTTCTCATCCATTTCTAATATTTAAATAAAAATTCTCATTGAAAACATGTAAGAAGAAATTTCCTCACATTGGAATGATTGCTCACTTGGGAAAAGATGATATTAACTCTGCTGTGATAAAATTGAGCTAAGACTGAATTTTAATCCTTTGAAAATTATCTATAAAGTCCTAGATAAAAGTTACCTTAAGAGAATATTATGCGAAGATAAAACCATCTTTCCTAAATGAAACTTCTCACCAGAAGTCTAAGAGATCAGAAAGCCAAGCTCCCACTTTAATAATTTTTAAAAATGTACTTAATTTGTCCACTGCAGGCTTGTTGACATAACACTGTGAATAAGTACTTGGGAAGAGATTAGGAGGAAAGAGTACTCATTCCAGAAATCTCTAATCTAAGAATGATTTCTGCTACATTCCTTGGAATGAGCCACTGCTTCTGTATCCTCCCTTAAGAGGGAGAGAAAGAGATAGTACTAGAATCATAAGAAGGTCTTTATGATTATTCTTCAATCTGCATATGGTCAAAACAAAATTTAGAAGAATTAGAACATTTAATAGGGCCTGGGGCTTCACGGCTCTGGGTATCGGCTCCTGTTGCCTGACATTCTCTTTTCCTGATTTCTTTCCACTGAGAAGATTCTCAAAATTAGTTTCAGCCATACTTTGCCTTTGTGCTACTTTTAAGTCAGTTAAACATTACTAGACATCATATAAAAACACACGGGAAACAGCTGTAATTGCAAATTGTTCACGTTTATCAAGTGTTTGTTTCTACTTGGAGGAAGAGACATGTGATGAAGTATATATCATTAATTTAATAGGCAAAGTCAATAGGTAGATACTATGTCCTGTTAATCATTGTGGGGGAAAACAGTCACCCTCAGTTGTTTGCTTCTGGGAGTGTAATTTGGCATATATGTCTGTGTACAGGAGTGTAAACTAGTATAAATATCAATTTGGCAATATCTATACAAAATAAAAATGGGATTACAGGCATGCATCACCATGCCTGGCTGATTTTTTTATTTTTAGTAGAGATGGGGTTTCACCATGTTGGTCAGGCTGGTCTCGAACTCCTGACCTCAAGTGATCTGCCTGCCTCGGCCTCCCAAAGTGCTGGGATAACAGGCATGAGCCACCACACGAAGGCAGGAGAATCACTTGAACCTGAGAGGCGGAGGTTGCAGTGAGCCAAGATCATGCCACTGCACTCCAGCCTGGGCAATAAGAGTGAGACTCTGTCTCAAAAAATAAAATAAAATAAAATGGTTTTTAAAATGGGGACTTTTGGCCATTAATTAATTCTACTCGATCTCATCTAACATCTAGAATATGCATGAAATAGTGTTATGTATAAGAACATTCACAGCAAAATCATTTGTAATGGTAAACAACAAAATACCATGAATTGGTTATTACAAATAAAATTTCTAAAATGTTAATAAGCTGAATTTTAGATACTAAATAACCATAACACAGATCTTCATGTTCAGGTATTACCAGGGAACTGTTACGGAAATGGTTTTATGACTCTCGGATCCATCAGCCCAGATAAAGAATAATAAGGAAGGGTGAGAGATTGGAGAGAGGATCTGTAAGGGTCATGGTTATTTGTAAGAGGGAAAAGGAGAGAGATAATAGCACTTGAGGTTGGCTGTTGCTGGAGAGGTTCACTCAGAAATGTGTTCTTTGAAGTTGAGTGTTTCTGAGAACTTGGTGCTGGGTCACGCTCAAGAAATCTCAGGTGCCTGTGACAGTCCGTAAGGTATCTGCATTGACATCAGTGGCACTACATTTGTCAGAGCAAGCAAGGCATGGTTATTGGCTATCTGTGCATAGGTTATGAGTAACCTTTGCACAGACAGTCAATGTAACAGTAACCTATGTACAGACAGGCATAGGCTTCCTATGCACAGATATAACCAGCTGGATAGTGGGTGTAGTAGGCAAGATCACAACGTCCCAAAGATATCCATATCCTGAGTTCTGGAGCCTAGGAATGTAAGTTTCATGGCAATGAGAATTGAAGTTGCAGACAGAATTAAAGTTGGTAACCAGCCAACTTTGAGGTGCAGAGATTATCCTGGATGGCCCCATGTAATCACAAGGGTCCTTGTAAGTGAAAGGAGGCAAGAGAGGTAGTGTCAGAATGATGCAGCATGAAAAAGACTCAATTGGGCATTGTTGGTTTTAAAGATGGAAGGAGACATGAGCCAAGGAATGCAGAGAGCCTCTGGAAGCAGGAAAAGTCAAGGTCATAGATTTTCTGCTAGAGCCTGCAGAAGCAACACAGGCTTGCAGACACCTTGATTTTAGCCCAGTGATACCCATATTAGACTTCTGACTTCTACAACTATAAGATAATTTATTTGTGTTGTTTCAAGCCACTGAGTTTGGGGCACATTGTCATAGCAGCAAGGAAATTAATACAGGAGTTCTACACAGGCCCTGGACTAGGAAACATGATAGCATGGAAGATGGACAAGGAAGGAGTCAAAAGCTGTTGCCAGTAGCTGTACCCAGAACTCACATCTGCCTGCATCAAGGGAAATGCAAGAGACAGTTTTCTGCCAATGGTTCTCTGGGAAACTCAGGGAAGCATCCATCAAAAGAATCTGCTTTAATCCTTCTGTAAGTATCAGATAGTGAGGAAGAGCATCCCTGCACCAGCGGGAAAGGAGCAGCTAGAGACTCCCACTATAGCCTCTGCTTCAATGCAGGCAGGCAGCCACCAAAATCATGCCTTGGCATGAGAGTCTAACCTTTGAATGGAGATCCAAGCATGTGAATAACACTTGGACTGGACATTCTAATTTCTGTATTGAGACTTAAGTGATCATAGGCATATAAATCAAGTCATGTGTTCTGTTCCAGTCTTACATGCGGGCAGGAGATGATGATTCTCATGGCATAAGTATCAAAGATTCAAAGACATCCCGTAAATTGTGTGCAACGTATTAATTAACCACACAATATCATACTAGGATGATGGTTACATAATGGTTGGCAGATTACGTATACTGGTGTGGACTGTCCCCAAGATTCAAGAATAAGTGAAAAAAGCAAGAAGCGTGCATTTATATTTATACAGAGGGCTACTATTTACACAAAACAATTACACTTGGATATGAATAGAATATCTCTGGAAAGATACATGTGGGAGTGGTTGCCCCTGCCAAGGAGAAAAGGCACCAGGTGTCTAGGGACAGTGGTGAGGGGGAAATGTAAAATTCACTGAACATTCTTTTATTTTTATATTGTCTATGTAACATTCATTAAATTACCAACAAGGAAGATAAAAATATTCTTTAAAAAAAACTGAAATAGATAAAAACTTAGACTGGGAATAAAAGAATAGTTCCAGAACTGGAGAGAAAGTTGCTATGTGAAAGATGAAAGGAAGGAAACAGTACAGAGAAGACAGCCCCTCCCCAGTGGTTATGAGGGTTACTGTTTACCAAGTGGAAAGCCAGATAGAGAGTTTCAAAGGCAAGAGGAAAGGGAGGGAGGGGAGGGAGGGGAGGGGAGGGAGGGGAGGGAGGGAGGGGATGAAGTGGCCAGTAGGAAAGCCATTTCTCCCAGGCACGACACACTGAAACCCTCAAAAAAGGAGGTTATATGTATAGCCAGGACGTATATATTGGAGCCTCATTATTTCAGGATTCACAAAATTGCTTACTCACTGAATTTTGTAACCTCTAAATCAATACTCTGGTATTCTTGTGGCCATTTTTGAGTATATGCAGGGTGATGGAAAATCTGAGTCACACAATGCCTGCATGTTCCCAGCCTATGTGGAACAAGGTGACTCTCCGCCCTCTGCCTTCTTGCTTCATTTCTCACAATGTAAATAAGGGTTCTCTTCACGGCATGTTCACTGCCACCTTTTTGCATGTTTGTATTTTATGTTGGCGATTTCGCTATTAAAATGGCCCCCAAACATAGTGCTGAAGTGCTGTCTAGCATTCCTCAGTGCAAGAAAGCTGTGGTGTGTCTCCCAGAGGAAATACATGAGTTTAGGCTTGAGTTACTGTGCTGTTGACTATTAGATCAATGTTAATGAATCAGTAATATATATTATATAAGGGTCTTTACAGAAATGCACATAAAACAAGGTTATATATTGATCCCTTGATAAAAATGTCACTAGAGGCTCACATGAAACTACTCTGTATTTCCCCTAGGAGAAATAATTCAGTATTTGCTAATTCAGTGATTGAGGTAACTTTCTAGGACATAACTACTGTAAATAAGACTCGGCTGTATCTGTGTGTGTGTGTGTGTGTGTGTATTCTTGTGAAAGTATTATCACAAATCTGAAATAGTATACAATCTTCTAATTGTGTTGTAGCATTCTAGGGTCAGATATATCCAAGAAAAGGCAGAGAGTTGCTATTTGGCTTTAGGGGAAATGCTTCTCTTATGAGCAACAGGAGTTTCCTGTAGGAAAGAACTTATCCTAACGTAGCAAAGAGACTAGATCCAGAAGTATGCTGAAAACAATGGGTCTCTGTCAGAAGGCATGGGGAGTCTGGGATATGCCTGGGTGTGTTACTCAGATTATCAAAACCCTCAACCACAGAAATTTGTATTAGAACTTGGAAAAGAGGAGAAAGTTGCCCAGTCTGGAGTGAAATGGTGTGATCTTGGCTCACTGTAACTTCTGCCTCCTGGGTTCAAGTGATTTTCCTGCCTTAGCCTCCCAAGTAGCTAGGATTACAGGCATCTATCACCATACCTGGCTAATTTTTGTAATTTTAGTAGAGACAGGGTTTCACCATGTTGGCCAGACTGGTGTCGAACTCCTGACCTCAGGTGATCCGCCTGCCTCAGCCTCCTCCCAAAGTGCTAGGATTACAGGCTTAAGCCATCATGTCTGGCCAGTTTTTTTCTTAAAACAATAACTTTGAGCATTCTTCAGCTCTTATTTAGTGTGATCTTGAAAAGTATGGGTTAAATTACATGAAAACCAACTTACATTTTAGAAATCTAACTCATTTTTTATTTCTGTCATCTCTAGCAGAAGAAATGATTTTCACGTTAGGAAAAGTAGGGTCACTGTGGTTAAGGAAAAAGTCAAATACCAATATAGGTGAGGAGATGATTATAGCATATTTCTCTTATAATGAAGAAGTTGCTGATACAATTGTAGAACCGTTATAAATTATCTTTAAAATATGGAAAGTTGAGGAGGTTTATAAGATATTTTTTCTGTCTTCTAAGCAGAAAATGTCAATTCTGAGATTAAAAATGTGATTTCAATGCTTAATATACTCCCAAAAAGAAATATGAGGATTTTAAAAGTCACATATAGCTAACATGGATTTATCAAGAACATGTAATATTATTTAGATACTCTTGAGACTCTAAATCTCATCAAGAGTGAAATGGAGAAATATGATTCTGATGATAATAATATGACAACAGTGTCAACTGAAGTATGTGGCCCTGATCTTTTCAGCTTTATCAATAACTTGAATGAGGACAATGATGGCTGATTTATCCAATTTCTGAATGATAACAAACATAGAATTCTGAAAGGTGAATATTTTCAACAGGGTGAAATGGTGAATAAAATATTAACAAAATGCAGTTCAACAGAAATGAATATAAATAACCATATCTGTGTTTAAAACATTAAAAGCAAATACAGATTTTGGAAACTTTAACTTAATGAAAATTAATATAAAGTTTGAGTTTGCCAGCACAACATAGTGGATGTGAATAATGTAAAGGCTTCTAAAAATCTTCTTTTCCGTAAATGGAAGTTTAGTGCCCAAAACAAAGAAAGTAAAAGCCCATTATTCTCTAAACAGAGCAGACCATATTGAAATCTTGTATTCAGTTTTATCAGGTTTTACCAAATATATATGGACAGAGTGCAGCATAATAATTGATGAATGACCAGAATTGGAGCAAGTAAGAGATAAACTGAATAGCAGAAATCTTAGGTCTTACACAATAGCTATACTTAAATATTTGAGACGTAGTCATGAGGAAGAAGTGTTAGGTTTGTTCTCTAGATTTTCAATGACAAAAATTTCAACATGGCGGTAAATAGATTGCTGGAACCTGAGGGGTGAGAGAGGAAGCTGGAGGGTGGGAAGGGCCCAAGGCATGAAGGGACAAGCCAAGTTGGGTGGACAACAAAAAACCAGAAGGGATGTGAGTAGCACAGCAGCAGAGACATACTTGAATTTTGGGAGGATCTATTGGGCTGAGCTGGGAAAGCAGAGTCTACCATCCAAAGATGTTGTAAAGAGGGTGCTCCCAGTGGGTGAGGGTCTAGCTGGGGTAACCTTCAAAACTGTGGATTTTAACTACAAATATGCAACTTTGGAGCAAATCGAAGTACAGTTCACTTGCTTTTTCAGTTCCTGTTATAATTAACAGGAAAGTAAAGATTTACATTTCCTTGAGAAAATCTCAAAATTCTAATCTAGAGGTAGCTTACACAGAAATAAAATGAATAATAAAAGGGAACACCATTATAAATTATAACTGGAATTTAATTAGCAGGGAAAGCTAAGCATAAAACAATTCAAAATTCATTTGTGTGAGATAGGCTTTAGTGTCTGAAGCTCTAGAAAATAAGCTTACTCATACATGAAGAAAACTTGGAATTGAGATATTGTTACCATCATAACATAACCATCTACAACAACATAAACTCCAAAGCCTCTATAAACGCTACCAATATGGTATATATTTTTTTTCTTTCAAATATATGACAATAAAAATGGAAGCGATTGTGGAGTCAGAATAACCAAGGTTGTGTTTTGGCAAAAGATGGGTCTGTTTATTATTTGCTGTGAGTAGCAGATTTAAGTAGAGCCTATAGTTCATTTCTTAACAGGAATCACTTACTGGCTTGAACTAATCTCATTTGATTTATTAGCTTTATTAGTGCTATCAGTGAATGCCTACCTGTGTGTGATTTTTTTTCTAAGCTTTTCATTTTATAGCAAGAACCTGTGGTGAGCCCATATTTTTATGTCCCCTTCTTTGTGCACATGAAATAAACTACCGAGCTGACAAACTGGAGACATAATGGCATAGTTAAATGATGGCTAGATTACAAGAAGCCTTAATTAATAGAGTCATCCTTAAACAGGGGTACTTTGCCACTGGTTTGAGCTATTTACAAGCAATATGATGTGGTGCGAATTACTAAATCTTTCTGTGTGACTTTTTTTCTTTCCAGTGAACTAACTCATAGAATTGTTGAAAGGATAGATTAAGTTGAAATTAGCAGGCTTATACTGCCCCTGGTACATGGTAGGTAGTCAAATTATGTTAGCTGTTCCTCTTAGTCCTTGCTCTGGCTCTACTAGTTATTATGCAGATCAAGATTGTCAACTTCCTTGGGATTTAATTTCCTCATATCTAAAATGAAGGCATTAGACTAAATATTGGCAAATGATCCTTCCGGGTCTCCTTAGTCAATATTGTCATTATTCCTTTTAGTATCTTCATATGTCAATTATATGTTGACTGTTTATAGCATATAAGGAATTATGCCCTGGATTAATGATTTAAATAGGTATTTCATTGGCCTTCTAAAGTTTAAAAAATATAAAGGAGGTAAGACAGATATAACCTGGATGTAGGCACTATGGGAACAATTTTGTCCATTCCATACTGTACGTAAGATTCAGAGTGGGCAAAAGAGTAGGAAATAAAGGAGAGGGGCACTGGGGCAGAGGTAATACAGGAAAAAAAAAAAGGCATGAAAGTGGGAAAGAACAGCATTTATTTAGGAATGGGGCATATATCAATTTAACATGGTGGAGGAATTCTATTCACACAGTAGGAATAGAAGCCCAGGTTGGAAAGGAAAGTTGGGCCACATTATAGAGCATCCTGAATGTCTGCCTGAGAAGTGTGGATCATTTCCTAAACAAAAAGGAGGTGCTGATGATTTCAGAGCAGTGTCATGATCCCGGTATGAGAAGAGGGAAGAGAGTTCAACTGATAAAGGAGAGTAAGAAGATCCTAGATAAGAGGTAACAATTCACCCTTGACTTGGGGATTGTCATTCTCCTTGAGAACTTCCTTGGCATTCATCAACTTCCTGGATCTCTACTTGGTATGGTTCCTATGCATACTCTGTCTCCTACCCTCTGATGTTACAGCTGAGTAGGACCTTTCCAAGAACATTCTACACCATTCTATTTCCTTTAATTATGCTAGAACGAACTGGGAAGAGTGGCTGCCTGTAACTTTGTTGCTGCAGCTCTTTCTCCTTTGGTCATGTATATTAGGGAAACTTCACCTCTCTAAGACTTGTGCTTTATCCAGCCACCTACATTTGTGCTTAGGTGCTAATATGAATCCATTTGGACTCTTTTTCCAATCTGGGGCTTTTGCTTTAAACCTTTTCTGCTCTTCTGTCCTGGAGTACTCCACTGGGCAATGTAGGAACCTCAAGATCCTTTCTCCTTTCCTTTAAAGCCTTATTATGTATAGCCAAGTCTTAAGCATCCCTCTTTCCTTTGTCTTCTCTGGTCTTCCTGAGTCCAGTTAGATCTCCAGAACTGAAGACAAATGGCAACAAAAGGAACACCTTGTCCAGAGGCAAAGAGCATGCAGAAGAAGGAAGAAAGCTTTGCTAATTCTCCTGATTCTACCTCCTCTAAGTTTCCACTAGCTAGCCCTAAACAAGGGTTTGCTGGGGCATTGCCGAAGGAGCCTTTTTTAGATCCTCAGTGGAACTCTCCTGTGTTTCCTAAGGTGGTTAGAGTGACAAAGGCAGGGTGAATGGAGCAAATGATACTCAAGAAAGCCATGAACTTGAGAATCATACCTGTCTGAATTGAGATTCCAGGTCTTCCACTTACTGGCGGCAGGTACTTCTCTAGACTTCTGCTTTCTCAGTTGTAAGTGGGCATAACATCAGGTAGATTTGTTTTGAAAATTCAGTGGAAAGATACAAGCAAAACACTACCACATAGGAGGAACTCATCAAATGCTACATCTCCTGCCACTTCCTGTATCGAGGCCCTTCTTCCCCATTTCTCCTGACATTTAGTGCCTTCTGGTTGGTTGGTTATCTATTCAAACTTGTCACAGTAAAGAATCTGTTATAGGTTATTTTGACTATTCCATTATACTGCCTCATCTTGAAATATATTATCTTTAATAGTAAGGTAAAATGTTTTGCTTCTTACTTAAAATAGTTCAATCATTTTTTCATTTGAATGCTCCGGAAATCAAAACACCGCAATAGCCGTCTACTGTAACCCCTTTTCTGCCTGGCGATCTTTTGTCCATTCCTTAGGAGCTACCTCCTCAGATATGTCTCTTCTCTGACCTTTCTCCTTACCCTGGTAAAGTTGATCAGGGTTTTTTCCCCAGACCTTCTCTGAACTGTGCACATAACTTTATGAGGACGCATGCTTTATTACAGTATAATAAGGTGACATGTCCACCTACATCTCAGAGCGAGAACTCTGTGGGATGTCCGTTGACCATTGACTTTTTTTCCCTGGGCTTGTTATTCCCTCTTCCTCCCCAGATTAAGCATTCGGTGTCCTCATAGCACCCCTTTTGCTTCCAAGGGCATCTTTATACCAGCCTACTCACAGCCCTAACCTTCTAGAAGGTTTTCTAGATCATTCTACATTCACTCCCTTCAAAATATTTCTATCCTGTGACCCAGTCCTAACAGCCAAGCTATGTAACTAGTAACTAGTTAATCCAGTGAGACAATTCATACTAAAATGTTATCAGGCAATGGCTTGAAATGTATGTTGTATGTAATATTGATATATGCTGATATTTGCCTTAAAATATGACTATTGAAATGCATATCAGACATTGCACCTGGCTAATGTGTGTCTTTTGGGGCAGAAAAATGTCCTTTCTCTCTTAAATATCATGACATAGGGCTAGCTCTGGAGCCAAATTGCCTCATTATATTACATTGGTGCAAAAATAATTGTGGTTCTTGCCATTGAGGATAATGGCAAAACCCACTATTACTTTTACAACAACCTAATAAATCCCCATCACTTTCTAATTGTATCAACTTGGACAAGTTATTTAACTTTTGTGTTTCTTATATAAAGCAAGTTTCCTCATAATAATGGATATGAGGATAATGGATAATGAGGATATCCATTATTATGAGGATAATAACAGAGTAGATAATAACAGAAGATTACTTTGTAGGATTATCCTGATGATTAATTGATTTAATACATGTAATGTGGTAAGACAGGACCTGCCACATAATCAGTCCTGTATAATTAGAAAGCCTGTTCTTTTCCTTTTTCATCAGCCACCTGATGATGAAGTCATAATCTGATATAGTGAGAGATTTTGCTTAAGAAAATGTGAACCAATGTTTTCACATGTGCTGTAAACCCACAATTTAATGACGATGTGAGACAGAGAACTTGAAAGGGAATACATTTACATGAATCTCATTTCCTATGATATATACATATACATGCATGCACACATTGTGTGTTTGTGTGTTGCGTTTGAAAGCTCACTGAATTAGGAGTTAGATGTTTCATGTGCATGTCTTCATTTCACCGCTCACCAGCAGTACAAATATAAGGTCTTAGTGTTATAGCTTATCTCTAGAAAAATAGCACATTACCTGCGTCCTTAATTCACACAATGTTGTTAGAATTAAATGGGTTAAAAAACAATTCCTTGGTAAATTGTAAGGTGGATGCAAATAGGAGTCCTACCATTAGACCCTGAGCTTTTTCAGTGAAGGAACACCTCTTGTTACAGTGTCTGTCAGATAGTAAGTGCTTATTGTGTGCAAATGACTTCTTAAGGAGAATATTTTTGCATTAAATATTGCTAGGACAATATTTTAAAACCTTAAAACTACTTTATTATAAAATAAAAATAATATTTTATAATTTCATAGTCTTATGAAGCTATAAGACTGAGAAATGTGAGGAATTTGATGCATTCGTTCATTTCCATGTCTTTTGAAAATTATTTTCAAGCCTGAGAAGTGTTTTATGAGGAGCTTTTTCTTACAATATCGCCTCAGTAATTTCCTGGAGTTACATGAGTGCTGGTCTCTGTTTCCTTTGTGGAGGAGGGCTCTGGTTCTCTCACTTCAAACCACTGCAGTGCCCAATGGAGAGCAAAACTCAGCACATGCTAGTTGAACAAATGAATGAATGGGTGAGTGAATATTTTTTATATTCACCCAAAAGAACAGCACTTAAAGTATTCGTAATTTTCCTGCGACTCAAACTATTCATATTTTAAGGGTTTTTTATTTGTTTTGATTATTTTACTTGGAGTAGGCTAGCATGGAAACAGTAAGTCTTTCTTTATAGTGGTTGTCATAAAGATTATCTTATATCAGTTGTCTGTTAACAAATTCACAATGTTAATTTCACTGCTGTGGTTTGTTTACTGCTGTGCAATCACAGCATATCACATTCATGTCTGCCTTAGTCCCCTGACAGTGTTCCCTAGAGAAATGTAGAGGATTAGATGCTACCTCAGAGATATGTGCACATAGACCTTGGTTAATTGAAGAGAGAAAAAAATGCAATAGTCAAGTTTCATTTTGAGTGCAAATTAAGGAGAGAAAAAATGCTTTAGTCAAGTTTCGTTTTGAAAGCAAAAGAATAAAACTATGAATGACATAAAATATATCCGATTTAATCAGCATTGATCATTTTCAGATTCAGTAGATAAGTTCATCTTCCTAAAATCAATAGAAAATCTAATATATGTACAGTGTATATAGATAATTGCTTCTTATTATAAATTTACTTGAACTTAGTGTTGTGCTTAAAAATTGTGGCAGAGCTTCATGGGTCTTATCTAAAACAGATTTCATGTGCAGACATTTAGAACTAAATTTAAGTGTTATTTTAGATCTGATAAAAGAAAAACTTCAGCATAATTAAATTTAAGAGTTTAATTGATTAATGAATGATTCACAAATTGGACGGCCCCCAGAATCACAGCAGATTCACAGACACTCCAGGGGTGCCTCATGGTCAGAACGAATCTAGAGGCAAAAAAGGTAAAGTGACATACAGGAATCAGAAATGAGGCACAGAAGCAGTGAGATGGTTACAGCTCAGCCTTTGCCTTAATTGAACGCAGTTTGAACATTACACAGTACATGCGTGGTTGAAGTATGGCTGCTGGAATTGGCCAACACTCAGCTATTGTTACAGGCACATGCTACTAAGTTAGGTTTTTAAATTTATCTATTAAACTAGATTACAGATCATCCACAAGGACTTAAATATAGAAGTACAGAGTCCTTCTCAGGCTATATTTAGTTTGCTGTGACAATTTTCCCCTTTTGGTCATTTGCTCAATTTTGAGAGATTGACCAAAACCTCAGTCATTGATGTTACTATAACTATCATAAACTTACTTATATGGTTTTGAAACCCACTGGGAAACAGTAGCACAGTGAGTTTTACAAGGAGGGGTTAAGGATTAAGTAGAGGGTAACTTCTTATGCTGGAGCATCCTATTTGCAGAAGAAAAACAAAACCTGATCTGTTCCAGCATCTGTGTGTTTTCTTAAAGGCTGAGCTTGAGTGTGTCACATTTAGCACGAGTGACTATATTTTAGTTTGGTTTTTTGAGGTCTAGTGCATGAGCTCAGTCCAAAATAACGGCCTCCCATAATTTTGTTTTAAAAAAATCCCTCTTTTTGTCCAGATTCTTACTTAGGTGAGAGTATGACCAAAACTTAGGACCTTGGCGCCACTCTCAGTTACAATCATCTTGAGTTTCTGGTCTCAGTATGTCATTCATAGGTTACAGTATCCTCATGGTCACACATTTCTTTCAGCTTTTGTTATTCTAGTTGAAGAGAGACCATTTGACATTCTAGAGGTTGCTGCATGCAAACATTTAAAACCTTGGAGAAAATACAGCACATCAGGGAGACTATTGGGAGGATAATACCAAGAGTTTGGAACATGCTCCATACCCAGGGTCCCCAACAACCAAACCACCTAAAATTAAATAGATTAAAAAATGAGCTAGATGAAGAGTCTACTCACTTGACTAAGTGTCTTTTCATTAATCCCCTACAACTGAATTTTTATAATGTACATTTGATGTATTTCTCCATAGGCCACAAGTGACACCAGCTGCACCAGTAATTTTATGTTTAGCCAATTCTGTTATTTAGCAAAACTTTCACAAGAGAATTTAAAGTCTGTTGTGTAACAATAGCCTTTAAAGTAGAATTTGCTGTAGAGCCTATTATGAAGGAGACATTTCTAATTATTGCCTCTTTTATTCTAAAACATGGGAAAAGGACCTAACAAATAATGTCCTTCTAGAAGACTGAAGGCCTCCTGGCAATGTTCTCTTTAATCCATGATGTGGTTAAAAGGAGTTTTCACTGAGTATGAATCAACATAGGTACCACTAAAATTTTTCACCTGCATGGGGTCTTCATCTTTTATCTATTAAAGTATAAGGTTATTCATGTATAAGGCTGGCTGCAAAATCCTTCACAAATAAAAGTACACCTTATAAGTGCACATAATAGATCCCCTTTTCATTTCTATTACTCATAGAGGCATAAACAAGGAAAAATATTCACAGATAAGAATCTCATGATAGTAAAGCCTTGATCTGTGCTCTTGGGTAAAGCTGTTCACATCAAGGATGCCGTCTTCTTCTGAGGAGAAACTTTCCTGATTAGTTTTACCTTAAGAGTTCCAATGAATATACAGTTCCAGGAGTGTGGAGGGACCCTTCTTAGTTGTGAGATTATGAACTCAAGATTCAAGGCTTCAAATTTTGCTGTAGTGTGGATGGCAAAGACAGTCTTTCTCTGACATTCTCAGAAGATCCAGTCTTTGAGTTCTATATTTTGAAGGGATTATCCTCACTGAACAAGAAAAGCTTTCTTTACCTGGTAAAAATACACTGTGGCATAATAATCTACGGTTATAACATCATCCCTCTTGGATGGAAAAGCTTTTATAAAACCAGAATCCTAGAATTTTGGGAGGCCAAGGTGGGTGGATAACTTAAGGTCAGGAGCTCGAGACCAGCCTGGCCAACATGGTGAAACCTCACCTCTACTAAAAATACAAAAAAATTAGCTGAGGGTGACACATCCCTATAATTCCAGCTACTCAGGAGGCTGAGGCAGGAGAATTGCTTGAACCTGATGAGCTGATATTATACCACTACACTCCTGCCTAAGAAACAGAGCAATACTCTGTCTGAAAAAAAAATGCATTGAAAATGACAATTGAGTGAAATCCTTTGATAAATGTTTAAATGGACCATCAGGTAGCCAAATGTACCTGAAGCTTTGATTGTCTTTCCAGGAATATGAAACCAAACATTGGTTTTAAACTGTTTCCAAAATTTTTAAGTCACCACATCAATATATTCAATTTGTATTATTTTGTCTTTCTTTTTTCATGGTGAGTTAAAGAATACACAACCTTTAATAACAAAAGCTTAAGGACTCAGAAAGGACAAGATGGGCATCCTGGTTCTTTATGAATTCATGCTTAGCATTGGTCTTAGGTCCACTTGAATAAGAGTTGTTTCTCCAATTTATGTACATAGCACTGATAACTAATTTATGTGCATAGCACTGATAACATAAGTAATTTGACTTAGACCATGGAGTTCATTCCAGTTGTATATTTAAACAATTTTAGTATTGGCTGATTTAGCATGATAACTTAGAGCTTGATTTTGAAAGGTCTGTTAAATACCAAAGGTTTAAAACATTGGATATTACAAAATAGAATCTTAGGTTATCATAAGTTATTCATTTATCCAAAATGATAACTCAAGAATTTTTAAAAGTAAAAAACATTATTCTGATAGAGAAGTGACTCAGCTTTCCAAGCAAGACCCAATGAAGATACCATGAGGCCAGCTGACTCTGTCTCCTTTCCTTTCCTCCCCTTTTTCTTTTGTAGTTTACTGAAAAGGTAAACAAAAGTCTTTCATTATCTTTATCTTTTAATATTACATAAAAATACTTCCTAAAAGAGAAAACCAAATTGTATGTTTCCATTAGTGTATTTTTACTGTTAAAGCTAGTTTTAAATAACATTTTATAAATCTATTCAGTTTTAATGAGTTTGACCATAAGGTAAGATTTTTATAAACATTTTATAACGCTTTACAATATTTTTTTCTCAGAGCAGAACAACGTTCTAAGAAAACTCTGTTGTGTTTTTGTTCCGATGTCCAACTTGTGGAAAACACTGAATAATGCCATTTTATTTAGCCAATATATTCACACATAGAATCTCTTACAATTAATTTTTATAAACCTTCCACAACTCATTCAAACTCTTAGTTTCATTTAATTTAGAACAATCCTTTAAATCTCTAACCTAGGCAAAAATTTACATTCTCATATCTTCTTATAGTCTCTTACAAAAAAACCACATTTAATTCTCCTTGCACACCTTGCATGTAAGCCTATTTTTTCAGTAGTCTCAATGACATATCACAATGTTAACTCTTAGCAACTTTTACATGTGGTGAAAACCTTGATAAGTAAAGGATTTTAATTTCATACTAGGTGTGGAGCCTAGGTCCCAGACAGAAATGCAGATAACATCTGACCCTTTCTAGCATCTAACTCCACGTGTCCCAGCCTTACCTAGCTGTAAAGCAAGCAAGCTGTATAGTTAAGAGTCATAGTGGCATTTTATGAAGCATTTAGGAGGCCTAATCACTTTTAAATTATATAACATTTCTGGCATAAATTCCTCTTTATAAATTCTTTCACAACTTACACTGACCATGTGCAACATGTTTAGACTTTCTGACTTGCCCTAAAATCCGCCTTTTTAAACAACCTAGTCATTTTACTTTAGGACAAGAATTTACTTTACAACATCCTTTCTTATATAAAATCCCTTTTCTTTATAACTTTCTTTTCATAGCTAGGGCTATATCCCCAGATCTTACTTAGAATTTAATGTCTCCAAAATAAATTGAACTATTTTCAAAAGTCGAAGCAGTTTATGACCTTAAAGCATTTAGCAAACCTAACATTTGACCTGCATAATTTAGACAAAATGTCTTTATTTTATCAATAATGTTTAAAGCTATTTTTGTTTCCCAAAAGATTGCTAAAGTTACATGAACTAAAAAGCATTAGTTTTTATTTTGCTTTCAAAATATTTAAGTGCTTTGTTAAAGCCAATTAATTAGAGCTCTTTTATATAAACATTACATACAACACATGTATAATTACATAGATAGATTACTACAGTATTTGTAAGATTTTTCATTTGCCAGTTTTTAAGTTTCTTAATTGGTTATTGGCTTTTTGGTGGAGTCCTTGGAAGAATGGGGCCAGAAAAGGGATTTATGATGCCTCCCTTTTTTTCCCAAGGAGTCCAGGCTGTTAGAGCTTGAATATCCAAGCTCTTTTAATTAAACTGACTTTTAACTATGTCAATCTTTAATAGAATCCTTTCAAAATTTCTTATTACTCAATTTTAGCCAGGTTAAATGGCCAACATTTCTGGATTTTGAACTTTACCAAAGGTAACCTCCCAGATACTAAGAGAAAGAAAAACTTAAGGCAATCCATGGAGAAGAAGAGACTAGACAAGGTCATACAGATATTAAACCAGAAAGGACTTACGTGCTAAGCAGGGAATCAAACCTGAACCACCAGTGTGAAGGGTCAAAACCTTAGCTATTGAGCAACAGCACAGGACAGCATCTGTTACCTTTCCCAGAAGGAGTCTAAAGTAGTTAATTTTGAGCTTGCAAAGGCTTTTAACTACTCAAGATAATTTTTAGAGCTAACTATATGACGTAAACCCTAAAATTCCTATTCCTTGGAAGGCAGAGACCAAGAGAAAGTACTGCCATATGGTTACAGGGTCAAGCTCTCAAGGACATAAAACAAGATGGAGATAATCACTGATTTTTACCATTCAATTGACCATTTGCACGGAGAGAGAGAGAAGCCAAGAATCTGATTGGTAAGAAATTCTTATCCTTTTGCTAGCATGCCAGGCTTCTGGATTCCCTTTCCCTGAGTAGCCCTAGTGACCCAGCTTGCCACACCATTGTGCTGGGGGCCAAGTCACATCAAAAAAGAAAATTATCTTTTTTCATTCTGGCCAGAGCAAAATATGTGTGATAAAACATAGACATTAGCCACTCTGCTTAACACACAATATCAAACTGGCAAGGCTTAAATTTGCCCTCAGATGGGCCCCATCATCTTTAATCCAACATCCAACTAACAGTTTCCACTTGTAGTCTCTGGGCAAGATGGTTGCCTGAGTAACAGAAAACATAGGAAAGGAAAAGAAGAAAAAGAAAAGTATTGCCTGTGGCAGGGTGCAGAAGGTGAAGAGCTCAGGGAGGCCAGAGCAAGAACCATTCATTTCAACAACACTGAAAAGTTCAGGAGACTGCTTGTTAGTAGCAAAGGGATCTTATCCAGCAGTCCCATCAGCTCTCAAGTTTCCTTTTTTTGGGGGGGAGGAAAAAGCTCCCCATGTCCCACAATCCTGTACATGCCTAATCCTGTCACTCACAGGTATCAGCAAAAAGTGAAAGGTAGATTATTCCAAAGAGAATAGCAGTTGACATCCCATACAGCCAAACCTGTTCTTAGCCAAAAAGTACTTTACTGAGAACCCTCATTTTTAAATGTACTTCAGTGTGTTGTTGTTCATTTGGAATGTTCCACTGTAAGTTATCTTTAGTAAGATATTGCTGTTTCTGTAAGACTTTGCTGCCTCTGGCTTAATGTATAAGACAGAAAGAACTCAGTTTTTCAGAAATTAAGGATACCATCTTAACATAAAATATTGACTTTACTCTCAGGTTCTCTTGATTAACTTAGCCAATGATTAAGGGGTAGAACACAAAAATCCCTGTGAATTTTCAAAAGCCAAATTTTATGACTCCTGCAATATTACTGCTTACTACCAGTTCCTTTCTAACTCAGTCAGATGTTAAGAGGCCTCTCTAACTGGATCCAAGCCAGTTAATTCCCAGATTAAATCTGTTCCTGGACCTAGTCCAGTTTCTGTCATGACTTCAAACTCAGTTTGGATCAGAAATTTGCTCAAAGAAATTTGGAGAGCTCAAAACAGCAGTCTTGAGCTCCAAAATTGAAAGGGAGCTCACCCATAGTCCCCAGCCACTCTGAGAGATCAGTGGACACAAGTGGATCCTGCAGGTACCTTGCATGTTCATTCAGCACTCCTGGGGGTTGCTAGAAGCTCCACTTTGTATCTCACTTCTGACACCATCTGATGCAAGAAAAACTTAAATTTAATTGAGCAGTGAATGATTCACTAATTGGGCAGCCCCCAGAATCACAGCAGATTCACAGACACTCCAGGAGTATCTCATGGTCAGAACAAACTTAGAGACAAAAAAGGTAAAGTGACAAACAGGAATCAGAAATGAGGTACAGAAACAGTGGCATTGGTTACAGCTCAGCGTTTGTCTTATTTGAACACAGTTTGAACATTCCACAGTCTATGAGTGGTTGAAGTATGGCCACTGGGATTGGCCAACACTCAGCTGTTGTTACAGGTGCATACTACTAAGTTAGGTTTTTAATTTTGTCTATTAAGTTAGGTTACAGTTCATCCACAACGACTCAACTATAGAAATACAGAGTCCTTCTCAAGCCATATTTAGTTTGCTTTAACAGATCAAGACCACAGCATAAATAGAAGTAATATTTATTTTCTCACAGGTAAGGTATTACTGCTAAAATTTTGCCCCACATGAGGTTAATTTGGGGCTTAGAAATGACATCCTGCAGTAGCCGATTCATTTTTAAATCTTGATACTCAGAGAATGTGAATGTGATTAGGTTTGGGGCTGATATCCTTTGAATTTACACTGAGGCTTTCTCTGAGTGCTGCATTTTCCTTTCCATTACCAAAGAACAGCAGGCTACTGCAGGATTTTCCTGTCTTGTTTGTCCTAAACTTTCTTCTCTATAAGCCAAATAGCTTTTATCAGATCAAGATTCCGCCCAGGCTGGAGTGCAGATGCATGATCTTTGTTCACTGCAACCTCTGCCTCCTGGGTTCAAGCAATTCTCCTGCCTCAGCCTCCTGAGTAGCTGGGATTACAGGCATGGGCTGCCACGCCCAGCAAATTTTTGTATTTTTAGTAGAGACGGGGTTTCACCATGTAGGCCAGGATGGTCTCAATCTCCTGACCTTGTGATCAGCCCACCTTGGCCTCCCAAAGCACTGGGATTATAGGTGTGAGCCACTATGCCCAGCCAAGATTCCAAAATTTCTATTTGACTGTGCCACTCCCATGCTCAAAAATTTTCCTTGACTCTCTAACTGCTTCTGGAATAAAAATCCAAACTCCCTTCCTTGGAATGCAAGGTGTTGTATGGTTATGACATTATCTATTTTTGAAGCCTAAATCTATCCCTGAAAGTCTCTGAAATGAATCTGAAGAGATGGTCCAATTGTACCCAATTCTTCATGCACATTCACTTTTTTACTTTATATCATTCCATCTCATTCCTCCATATATCTGCCTAGTGAAACCCTTTACCTATAAGTTAACTCTCAGATTCTTCATAGCTTTATTCTCGACCATAATATTCAGAAAAAATGTCTTTCCTCTTACAACTCTTGTGAGTCTTTGTTGGAATAATTTTTATTATTTTGTGATTATTGAGCAGCGTCCCCATGTCTCTATTTATGAAAAAATTATGTGCAATGGAATTATTTTATCTTTAAACATTTGATACAACTTTGTGAAGTTATCCAGACCTATTTTTGAGTGTGTATGTAGGGAGAAGATTTTAAATTAAGGTTAAATTTCTTTAATAGTTACAGGGCTATTTGGATTTTCTATTTTCTTTCTTCAGCTTTGGCAGTTTGTGTTTTTCAAGGAATTTTCTCACTTCATCTAAAGTAATGAATGTATCAGTCTAAATCAGTGTATTTCTCTTTAAAGTCTATTTTCTGCCTTTAAAGTTCACTGATCTCTTTTTCTGACGCATTGAATCTGCTTTTAAGCTCATCCAGTGAATTTTTAATTTCAAATATTGCATTTTTCAGCTCTAGATATTCAATTTGGTTCTTTTATACAGGTTTAATTTTCTTCTTATTTTGTTCAAGATTTTCTTTAAATCCTTGAACATATTTATAATAGCTGTTAAAAAACCTTGCTTGTTGATTCATCTGCTCATAATATCTGGGTCAATTTCTTTTTAATTTTTTTGAGACAGAGTCTCACTCTGTTGCCCAGGTTGGAGTGCAATGGCACAATCTTGGCTCACTGCAACCTCTGCCTCCCAGGTTCAAGCAATTCTCCTGCCTCAGCTTCCCAAGTAGCTGGAATTACAGGTGCCTACCACCATACCCAGCTAATTTTTATATTTTTAGTAGAGATGAAGTTTCATCATGTTGGCCAGACTGGTCTCAAGCTCCTGACCTCAAGTAATTTGCCTGCCTCGTCCTATTAAAGTGCTGGGATTACAGGTGTAAGCCACTGCGCCTGGCCTACCTGGGTTTATTTCTATTGACTGATTTTTCTTGTAATTATTGGTCATGATTTCCTACTTCTTTGCATGTCTAATACATTTTTACTGAATGCTGGGAATTTTTGATGTTTTATTGCTGACTGGGTTTTATTGTCTTCTTTTAAGTTTGTTTTGGTCAGAAAGCAACTTACTTGGGAATCAGTTTGATCTTTTCAGTGTTTGTTTTTAAGTTTAGTTAGGGCTGTTCTAGAATATCTTTTATTGTTTTGTTAGGTTAGATCTTCTCCTAAGTCATGGCTATTCTCTAACCTCTACTGAATATTCAGAGTGTGCATCAAGTTCTCTTCATTTCAGTTGGTTGGAGCTTGAATGCAGTCCAGCTCTGTGCAAGCTCCATTGATTGTTGAATTTATAGTTCACTGGCAGTCATTTCAGTCTTAAGTGTCCCTCATCATGGACAGCTTTATTCCACCAAAGACTCAAGGTTAGCCCTGTGAAGGTTTCTGGACCTCTTACTCTGTGTACTCCCTTCTCTCCATGTTCTGTTCTGCTCTTCCAAACACTTCACCTTCTTCAAGCTCTAATGAGTGAGATATTTATGCTTTTCCTGGGTTCCTCCTTCTGCTTCTGCTTCTGTCAGAAGGCCTGGGTGATCACAGGGCTCATCTTTCTTTGTTCCTCTTCTTCAGAGATCACTGCCTTGTGCTGACCATTTTCCAATGTCTGAAAACATCATTTTACAAATTTTGTCTAGCTTTCTAGCTATATACAACAGGAAGGTTAGTCCAATATCAATTGTTCCACGAAGGCCAAAAGTGGAGGCTCAAATTCCCAAAATATAATTACTTTAATCAGAAGTTTCTTTTAACTGGAAGGAATTTTCTTCTAGAAAATATAATTTCTAAATCAATTTTCTATGTAGCATATGCAAATACTTACTCATTCTAAAACAAACTAATTCCGTTGAATAAGTTATTTCTATGTAATTTTTAGAATTCATGACATGATCATTGATAAGATTGGTGCATATTAAATTTTACTGGTCATAGCCTCTGCAATTTACCATATTAATTTGCTCTGGCAAAGTTTACCAATGACATAATTATGGCCAAAGACAACGTTATCATTCAGTCCTCATCTTATTTAATTTTGAAATTGTTTTTATTTCCCATCCCTTCTGAATCATGACTCTCTCCTGGTAGTCCTCCTTCCTATTTAAAATTCTCCTTTGCTAATTTCTCTTCTAATGATAGCTTAGGTGTTTACATTTTCCAGGAATCTGCTATTATTTTTTTTCCTAACAAGCCGTCTCCTAACAAGCTGTCTCCAGGCAAGCTTATTACTCTCTGGGTTTCAACAGTCACCTATGCAGATGACTCGTAAATCTAACAAATATTTTTACCTAGCTCAGGCCTCTCCTGAACTCAAGACTTATCTGTCTCAACTGTCTACCACTGAGATGCATCTCAGATGCTTCCCATGCCCTACACTGACACCATCTTCCACAAACCTACTTTTCCTTCTGCAGTTCTCATTTTAGAAATTCACCAAACTGTTCATGCCAAAAAGCCAGGAGCCACACTAGACTTGTGTCTTTTTTTTTTTTTTTAATCCTGTTTCCTAATCATCACTAAGTCCTGAAAATTACATCACTGAGTTCTTAAACTCCAACTCTCTAGTCCTGATTCAGGCCTTCCTCATCTCTCATCTTTTTCTGTTGATGGTCTTCTAATGCATGTTGGTCTACATACAGTTTTACACCTTCCCACAACACCCTTCACATTGCTGCCATCGTGAGTTTCTGAGGAAGTTTGATAATATGTGACTCTCATCTGTTCAAAATGATCAGTTTTCCCACTTACCTATGGATAAAGAACAAAATCCATCTTCCAAAACCCATGTTCCAGAGGATAGCAAAGAAAGCCATCTGAATCCTGCCTCATGTCTACATTAGCTGAGACCCTCTTCCTGATCCGCAGGGAAACCAAGGAAGTCACCATGAATGGCAGATTGCTAAAATTTCCTTAACATTTCTTTAATTTTTTGCTTCTTACTATACTCTCACTCTCAACAAATATGCATAGTATAGACACACAGTGGGTATGTTAGGTGAACAAATGAGTGAATAAATGCTGTAGTAGAATTACTGTGAACATTGAGAATAGGCAGTGAAAAGCTTTTATGGTTCATTTTGTATGAATATAAACATCCTAATATTCTTAAATTCTGTTTATATTTTAATAATAGTTCTACATCTTTACTCTCAAGCTGGCCCAATACAAACATTTTGATAATTGAAACAAACTTAGAATATTTTCATTGACTTTAAGCATTATTTTGCTGCATCTAGTTGGTTTTAGACCAGAATAAGAATCATTTATCATATATTTATCATATATTGCTGATTTGGTTTTTTATTTTATATATTATATACATATATAATATATAAAATACATATATATACACACATTATATACATGTATATATACATATATATAAAATACATATATATATACACACATATGTATATTTATATACATATATAATATATAAAATACATATATATACACACATATTATATATAATGTATATACATTATCATTGCTAATGAATGTTTTTCATTGCTAGTTTATTTACAGTTCTTAGGATCATTTTAGAACTCTTGTTTTCATTATTTTATTTATTTTTTTGACTTTTTTTTTAACAGAGTAACAAGTACATTTGAATTTAGTCAGTGACATTATTGTGAATCTCATAGTAATGCCTGAATTTAGTAGGCTTAGTGTCTCCAAGTGTCTAAGTGTCTATGTCTTAAATTATTTTTTTCAATAGCTTTAGGGTTACGAGTAGCTTTTGGCTGTGTGGATGAATTATATCATGGTAAAGTTTGGGCTTTGAGTGTTCCCATCACCCAAATAATGTACATTGTACCCAGCAGGTGATTTTTCATCCCTTACTTCCCTCTTATTCTCCTCCCTTCTGAGTTTCCAGTGTCCATTATGCCACGCTGTAGGCCTTTACATATCCATAGCTTAGCTTCCACTTCTACGTGAGAACATGGCGGTATTTGTTTTTCCATTCTTGAGTTACTTTACTTATGTTAATGGTCTCCAGTTCCATCCAACTTGCTGAAAAATACATGATTTCATTATTTTTATGGCTGAGTAGTACTCCATAATATATATACACCAGATATTCTTTATTCACTCATATTTTGATGAACACTTAGGTTGATTTTATATATTGGCAATTGTGAATTGTGCTGTGATAAATATAAACATTCGGGTGTCCTTTTGATATAATGACCTCTTTTCTTTGGAGTAGATAGCCAGTAGTGGGATTGCTGAATTAAATGGTAGATCTACTTTTAGTTCCTAGAGAAATTTCCAAACTGTTTTCCATAGGAATTGTACTAATTTAGATTTCCGCCAGCACTGTATAAGCATTTCCTATTCAGCACATCTGTGCCAACATCTATTGTTTTTTGACTTTTTAATAATGGACATTCTCAGGTAAGTTGGTATTGTATTATGGTTTTAATTTGCATTTCTCTGATGATTAAAACTGAATAAAATGTAAAATTTGCACTGATGGTGTGAACACTTGGTTACAGTAAACAAACTGATATTATATAACTTCATTCTATGCAATCTGGCAAAGATTTGATCAGAAGTTTTAGAAGAACATTTTAAACATCACAACTTTCTCTTCCCCATCTTCCTTTTGTCTTCGTTTATTTATAGGCATATCTTTACTTTCTCAGAAATGCTTGTAGAATAAATATCTTCATTCCTCAACATGAATTTTCAGACCTGCATTTCAGAAGCTGTAACATATGCTAGGAGGAGAAGCTGGCTTAAATATCAAATAATTTTTTAAATGAAATGCTTCCCTCCTACTGATCCACAGATTAAACATAAAGAAAAAGCTTAAAGAGGAAAATATACAGAGATGCATCAGGGATAGATAATATCAAGGAATATGAGTATTCATTATCAGAAAACAAGTAAAAGGAAACTAATGGCAATACATGGGTCAACTGCTTAGTCAGTTCTTGCTAGGAACATATTGGCTATTGTAAGATCAAATGTGAAAAGCAATGTACTCTCATGGGTTGGTTTGAGCCATGTGGAGAATCACTGATGTGCTCTTAGCGCACCGGTAAAGTATAATTCCAGCTGGTTCTATAAATAAAAAGGGAGTTAGAGAACAAGGATGGAAGATGAAGAGACAGAGAAATGCTCACCTCCCTTTAGTTATATAAGAAGAATATTTGAGCATTTGGTTAGAGTCTGCAGTTGTGTGAAGGATTGGAAAAGAAATTAAGAGGTTTTGGCATGGGGATCATTCCACCACATTAGCTTAACTCTAAATTTAATATGAAATGATGATTGTTGCTAAGATATGACACTCATTAATATAGTCTGCAGGATGAAATTGGGAAAATTGTGAGAGGAATTTTTAGGGCAAATCTAGTGAACTTGGACAGAAGGCAGAGAAAGAGAACAGAGTATCAGACCCCTTCCTTTTAAACTGTTAATTTTTTTCAAAGGCACACACGCATCAGCAGGGCACTTTCTAAAATGAACAAAAAGACAACTTTGTATGACAGATTAGGTTACCCCTGGATGAGCAATGAAATTCTATGCTAAAAATGAATAAAATTCATGATGCTCAGATTCTTTGCAGCAGTGTTTTGTTTCTCAGATAGGTCTTCGTGTTACCAATCACCATGTTCCTGCAGATAATATTTTCGAAACACTCACTTTAAGAAAAAGAAAATACAAAATATAAAAATACGAAAGTGAGGCTATAACCTTGACAAGAACCTGCGTCTGACCACACATAACCCTCCCTGGCTTCATCTTTTAAAGCAGACTCACTGTTCAGATGTCTCAGTGGGACAGAGTCTTTAACATAAAGAATAACTGTCACACTACCTTGTTAATCATACAGCGAGGGATTTATCACGATAATTATGGTCATTGTAAATCCTTTGCTTTTGGGAGGAAATGAGAAAAGAAGAAAAATGAAGAGGAGACTACAAAACTAGCAGAATTTAACACAGTCCTGGAGCCATAGAAACATCTGTAACTGTGGTTCGTGGGGAGAACAAAATCTATGATAACTTTGTAACAAAAAATAATTCTTACTAATTGAATCTATTTAGTAAGCAACTGGACCAAGTGCTTTGCATATATGATTGCCTTTAATAAGATAGATATTGTTATATAGACTTTACAGATGAAGTAACGGGTTCAGAGAAGCAGCAGAAATGAGATATTGGTCAAATTATGTGAGCAAGTATTTACAATAAACAATTATCTTAAATAAACTTCAACATGATTATAAAATCAAAGGTAAAATTCTGGGGTCTAGCAGAACTAATGCTTTATTAATATAGTATTTTACAGTTTCTGGAACTTTTTAAAAAACTAATAATTTATATTAAAATATCATTTCATAATTACTGAAACATTTTTACAAACCTTAGATCATGTGACAATATTCTAGAGAGATGGTGGGCAGAGCCATCATTTTCTCTGCTCTACAGATGAAGTAACTGGAACTCAGAGACAACAGGTGATTTTTCTGTGGTTCTGAAACTTGCAAACTGAGATTTGGATGCAGGCCTTAAGTTTCTCAGACTCACATGCCTTCCCATTTTTCTGGTGTCCTGAGTGGTACAGGAGTCTAGTAGTGGCTACTAGTACAGATTCACTTGCAGGTTTAAGTTTTACTATAAATTCCTTCAAATAGTATGAAGGTATTTAGAGTGTACAGGGCCCATTCAGTATGTTTACATTTTCACGAAGACTTAGCCAATCCAATTTTCTTCAAAGCCCATATTTCAGCCTATACAACAAGATAAGTTATAGTGACCAAAATAATTAATAATTATAACTAATTGCTGACATCTAGAAAGTGTCACCTGAAAGGCATGAATGCATTATTTCCAACAAACATAGAGTCATTCAAGGGCAAACTAACAATGACTCTGGTATTTCTGAATGCCCTCAGAAGAGGTCAGGGCATCCTTATTCTGAGGGATGTTTCTCCAACATAAGCAAATGGCTAACTCAACAAGAGTAGATTTTACCTTAGCTGGTAAAATGCAACTGCTTGAAATATCGTAGGCACTCAGCAGTTGCTAGATGTTGGCAGCATTAGTGAATAGATGATAAAGCATCCTGACCCATTGAAGTCACTTCCTGTAATGTTCTTAGAGATTTTTATTTTCTGATGAAGAAATTTACTATAGTTTAAATCTGATCAGAAGTCAGTACATTAATGAAGCTATGTGTATGCATATGCACAGAGTATGTTAAGTAATGGAAGATGTCAATCATTTATATTTTTGTGAGAGTATTGGTTACATGTAAAATTGTGGGAGGCAGAAGTTGAATATGAACTATCAAAACATATGACAACCTAAATAATGTGAGAAAAAAAAATCTAGAAATTCTTTTACTTAAAATAGATAGGATAGTGAAGAAGCAAAAAATAAATAAAAAATAAAAAATAGCTGGGCATGGTAGTGTGCGCCTATAATCCCAGCTACTCAGGAGGCTGAGGCAGGAGAATCGTTTGAACCTGGAGGTTGCAGTGAGCCAAGATCATGCCACTGTACTCCAGCCTGGGCAGCAGAGCGAGACTCCATCTCAAAAAAAAAAAAAGAAAGAAACATTCATTGGTGTGAACATACACAAAACGAGGTCACAACATTATTGTTTTTGTTTTTCCCCAACCCAGTACTTTTATGAATCAGATGCATTCTGTTGATAACGTTGACTAACACATATGAAGTGGGTTGGGGAGGAGATGGGAATAGGAGATGTGCTTGAACAGGTCGCCCACATAATCCTGATGTGCTTCTCTTCCCTGATTCCACCCATTGAGAATTACTTGTCTATATTTCACTGTACTCAAAAGTACAGATGTATTAATGGAAAATTTTGCCTGTGATAACCTGTTATAATTTTATATCAAATAAAGATATTAATTGGCATCTACCTGAAATACTTGAGTATGATAGGTGCATAAATTATACTCACACCTTTATTAGTAGGAAATGATGCAAGTAACATACAGGATTAAAGCCTGCCTGGAACTGAAATCCTAAACTTGAAAAAGTAACAGAACTTCCTTGGTTCTTAGTGTCTAGAACAATGGGGATAGTTCCACATCTCATGTGATTCTTAAGGACATTCAGTGACAAAACAGATAAAGAGTTCCTGGTATTTTATCTGTCATATAGTACTTGCTCAATAAAGTGCTCAGTAAAGCACTTGCTCTTTTCCTCATCTCAGTCAGTAGTCCGGTTAAACTTGAGTAACTCCTATTGAGCAGGCTATTTTATTTGTTACGTTTCTGCATTTGGTTTTCCTTCTGAAATCTGGACTGGGGTCCTGTGTTCATGAGCAGAGCTGGACCACCGTTCCAGTGTGATACTCTGCTGGGAATAAGAGCCTTTTGGGAACAATACATTCACTGAAGGTGGACAGAGATGGTCACAGGTGACCATTGTGGAGGGCAAAGTCAGAGAGGTCAATGCTTCCAGGACAAAGCTGGGCCTATCCTCTGCTCTCTTAATTCTGTCTCCTCCGCATTTTTCTAATCTTCACCTTTATTTTTCTTTTTGCATATTCTGATAACAAAAATGCCCTCAATTCATGATATTTTTCTTGGCTTTTTTATTTTATTTTATTTTATTTTTGGCAGAAACATGCTGCTATTCTGACCATTTTGGTGCTAATCATCGACTGCTGCTCACCCACTTGAAATATGGGTAAATACTTGCAATGGACTGAATTAGCCCTCTCTGTTTATTGAGGGGGAAGAACAGACAATTTCATGCCTTTGCTATCTCAGTCATTTATTAGAAGGAAATATATGTTAGGGTTGACTTTTCAGAATTTTGTTCAAAATCATTACTTTGAGTCAAATATTACTTTTTCAGGGAAACTGCTTCTTGGTTCTTCATTGGAACCCATGTCTACTCTTCAGTCTTCAAATAACAGGGCAGTGAAAAATTGTTCCTTTTGAATTCTTCTTCACCTTCAGAATTCATCTGTTGTGCTGGATCATCCAATTTTCTGTTCTTCTCTTCCCTAAAAGAAGTGGAATAATCCAGTGGATGTCTAACTTAATACACAAGGGCAGAGACAAATGGATTCTAGTTAATTCCTTGGTGGTTGGGAGGTGAAAGAGTTTGACTTGCTCTATGACTCATTTTTCTCATCTGTATAAAGGGGGTAGTCATTCTAACATAACTTCCTCCATTTCAACTTCCTGCCTGGACACTTTCATTGGAGCCTGAATGCAAGAGCCATTCTTACTGGGATGCCACGGCTCTGGAGACTTCTCATAGATGGTGTTTGGAACACTTGGAACATTTGAAAGGCTTGGAGATGAGCCTTTAGACCCTGCCTGTTGTACTGCTCAGTGGTAGCCCTCCAGACTTAACGAGATTGTGGTGGCTGCTCACTCCTGGCTCCATTATTCATCAAGAGCTCCACAGGTAATCTGATGACCATGATTTTAGCAATAAGTCTCTATGGCTTAAATCGTTGGCTCTGGAGCACTTCAAAAGATAGAGTCAGAATTTAGTTGTTCAGGCTCAAATAAAATTTGACTTTCCATAATACTGAAAATAAAAGAGAATGTTCATTTCTAGTATTTTTATTTTAAAGTGGTAAAAACTGTCTCAAGATGGTTCTAGGTGCTGAAGTGATCAAGGAAGTGACTAGTTATAAGCAGATTATAAAAACCTAAGTCTATGATAGCCAATCTTTGAGTCTCTCTATCTTAGTGACCTCTTTTTCAGGACTTTAATTTGAATCTTACTCTTGTGTGATGAAAAAAGAAACTCTCACTTTCATTCTGCTTCGTAAGGAATTTCTTTACCCTTTCCTATGCTTATCAGCATATCGTTTTCAAAATCAGCTTAGCAGGCCGACTGTGACCTTTCCAATTGAAACGAAACATCTTCTTTTTTATCAGCTGAAGGTTGTGGCTTTTGGCATGAAATTACCCAGACTGATTTATTAATTTTAGCATCTTAACACAGACTCACTCAAACTCACCTAACTGATGAGTTCCCAGATAATAAAAAAAAAAGACCATGTTGGAATAAAAATAACAACTCAGAGTCTGAACTGAATTTGCCTGGAGAATTTTCATTGGCTCATACTGGATGACTCACTTTACAGTAAATTCCAAATCTCTGGCCAGAAAATTTGTGAGTCTGAGTCAGATAGAAAAGAACCTTAATAAAACAGGAGCCAACGGCCCTAGCATTCCACTCAGCAGTGCCGTGAAAACACAGGGACTAATAAACTGCTTTCTGAGTTGTGTTTCTGGGAATATCTGTATGTTGCAGAAGTCTCATTCTTCCTGCAGAAGCCTCTGTGCTTTCCTGAGAGGGCTGGGAAGCAGGACTTGCTGTGCTCTTTTTCTTTAATCACTTGTGAGGCAACACAGGGTAATATTATTGTATCATCTAGTCAGCTGACAAGAAGAGATTAAAAATTATTTCAACAGCAATACAGTAAAACTCCAAAGTAGTCCAGGGCACTGCAGTGACCTCCAACGAACCCTTGCCATATGACTCAGAGGCAAGATGCAGACAAGTTGTGGCCAAGATGGATTTTGAGTAAAGGCAAATTCTGACTTTTCTGCCTCTCTGGATTCAGCATCTCCTGCTTACCCGGAGCTATCTGACACAACACGAGAAACTAGCAGAGTCTCATAAAGTGTGTTACTAAAAAAGCTCAGAGAACATTTATATTAAATGAGAAGAATTACTGCTCACGGGGGTTTAAAATCCTAATGGTCACCATGGGTCTCCTCTGAATACCAAATCTCCTCGTTGAGCACTTACTGTGTACCTTCTCGACAAAAATGGAAACCCGAGTCAGAAGGGTAGCCTTAAAGTCTCTTTCCTCCTTTGTCCCCTCCACATGGCAGAGCGTATTTTTATAGCTTGAGACCAAGGCTGCCAGCTTGCATTAGCATATCATCCTCCTGGTTACCAAGAAAATGTGCCTGAAGAAGAAAAACAGGAGCGTGTTCACGGTCATTAGGCTCACATCATGAGCATGAATCAGCAGTTTGGAATTTGCAAGGCTGGGGTTGAAGTAGGCTGAGGAGGCAGCAGAGCAGGCAGGAAAACTCCAGGCTGCCTCACTGCCCCTTGCCTCCTCCTCAAGTGCAGAGCATCCACTCCCCGCTAAGGAAAAGGCTGAGAGACCCATGATGCAAGGAGGTCCTAATTCCTGCACATCTGCATTTTCCTGACATCTTTAACAAATGTTGATCAACTGTAAAGGCAAGTTATATATGAATCTTGGTATTTGAAAGAAACAGAAATTAATGCAAAAAAATAAAATTAATTTAGTCAGATTTGCTTTTGACATTTTTTATCATTGGTATTTGAAAGCAATAGTATTATGCAGATACTAGTATGGCTGATTCATGTCATGCACAATAAATATACAAGAGATGAAAGATAATTTTAAACTCCTGTAATGCTAGCAGTAATGTAGGTAATTGACAATCTGTCTTGTTTGCTCCTATACCTCCTGTGCATAGAACAATGCCCACCTTGCAGTAAACACTCAGGAAATGATTAATAAGTGAAGTCTGTCTTTTTGTCTTCCCCACATCCTTGTGCTACAGCATCTCTGCATGTGTGCGTTCCACAAAATGTGTAAGTGAAGTCATGGCTACATTTTTAAAGAACCATATTGCTTTGCAAGAACCTTTTCATTATCTTACTGAACTCTCACAAAACACCCTTTACCTCTTCATTTATCAGATGAGAAAACTAAGGCACAGGCAGGTCAAGTGACTTATCCAGAGTGAGGGGCGTTACTTGACAGTAGAGGCAGGTCTTTAAAACAGATCTGGTTTTTCAGGGCTTTCACCCTTTCCCACAATGAACAAGGCTATCAGTCAAAAACTCTCTCCTAGTTATCGTGAGTTTGGGTGAAGACTTTGGGGCTACATTGTTGCATCTCGCAGGAACTGCCCCTGTGATCAGGGGCAATTGATCATTTGACCCTATTATCAGTCATGAACCCTGCAGAAAGCTTCATTTTTATCAGACTGCTTTCTAAAGCAGCAGAAGGTTGAGAGCAGTTGCCTTCAGAAGCAGTGCTTTTAGGAGACAGGGAGGGCTGGAACAGAGACGGTGGTGTTCAGGATTGGGCACCAGGAGCGTGTAGATGCAGAACCCTCAGGTGTTCACAAGAAGGGCAGCCAGGAAGGGACATGGGCAGTGCTTGGGTCAGAGCACTCTTCTTTCTTTATTCTGCCTGTTTCATTCTCTCTTCCTAATCTGTGTGGGTCGCCATCATTCCATGGCTCTCCCAGGTGATTCTCTAATGGCCATGACTTAATGCTGATGGGATTAATTTTAATGGCTCCACGCAAAGTCAGAATGCTCCTTCTAATAATATACTATTGATTTTCTTCGTGCATTGGGTGTAACATATTTCTGCATGGGATTCTAGGGAGCAATAGGAGTTTTCATTTATAGTCAAATCAGGTGGCCATACGTCAGGCCTCCTCTCAGGATGAGCACAGACCATGGAGGTACACCACTATGAATCTGTACAATAAAAACTGCCTTTGCTACATTCCTTTTTCATTTTAGAAAAAAATATAGTTTGTATGCATCAATGAAATTATTGGAATATCCTCTGATACAGAGCACAGCTCTCTTGGGAAACCAGACCTCTTATGAATGAAGAGAGAGAGAAAATATTTTGAAGCTAAATCATATGTATCTTTATCTCGGCTCTCAGTGCAAGGCAACTTTATAAAATGTGATTATAAATTACTGAAAATTTTCTTAAAGACAGAAAACTATAAATAAAAGTCATCCAAAGGAAAAAACATTGCCATGATTTATGGGCATTCCTTAAGTGATTCATCAAGAGGAAATTAGAAATATTTGTTTATATGCTTATTTGTTTATGAGATGTTTTGGTCAAAAAATTTAATAAGAAATCTGTTTTTACTTAAGTCCAATGTGAAATTTCAGAAATGCCTGGGATTACAGACACCTGCCACCATGCCCAGCTAATTTTTGTACTTTCAGTAGAGATGGGGTTTTGCCATGTTGGCCAGGCTGGTCTCAAACTCCTGACCTCAAGTGATCTTCCCCTCAGCCTCCTAAAGTGCTGGGATTACTGGTGTGAGCTATTGTGCTACCACAATGCAGAATTCATTGTCATAAATGTTAGGGATTTGGAGACCAACTGTGAAGGCACCTTGTCATCAAAACTTATTTGAGAACACATATGTGTGGCTGAGTGTGCCAGATGGGGCAGCAACATGATGTCAGATTGTGTCTTTGCTCTTCCCATCCTTTAGAGCTCTTCTCCCTCAGGATACTCCAGCTAAGAAAGTATGGATGCTTCCCCTAGTTTAGAATGCACTTCAGATGGATCCCAAGATAGGACAAGGTCTACCTGAATGCAAAGTCATGTGACTTGAACAATGGCTAGATTTCCACTGAGGAAGCTTGGGGTCCTTGTCTGTAAGGTACAACTTTCAATAATATCAACCTCTTATGGTTAGTCAGGATGGAATGACATCATGACCATGAGCATCTTTTATGAAGCAGATGGCTGGGCTGAGGTCAGCTGTCTTTTCTGTCTAGAGGATAAAGAAGTCCTCCTGGCTTGGTGGACTACTCTGCTCTGATGGAAGTACCATCATGGTCCAAACATGAAAGAATTCCCAGCATCAAGATTGTTGGAAACACATTCAGTGGGTATGTGTGATCTTCATATATGTATCCATGGAAGTATAACAAAATTCTTCCACTTGCATAGTGGTGAATGTAAAATCAGAAAACCTGGGCTACTCTCTACTGTCCTCCACAAATTAGCTCTCTAAACTTGGATAAGTCACTAAACCTTTAGGCCTTATTTTTATTATTTGTAAAATGTAGGATTTGGATTGGGACACATCACAAGTGTTAAAACTATGACACTAAAAGAAATGTAATGAGTAGACCTTCAAATGGTGGCTCCTTTAGTATAGTTTAAGCCTTGATAAGAATCAGGAGAAAACAGTTCAACTCAGCTTCAACTTCTTAAAAATCATGATTTCCACATAAGAAAGATAGCCTCAACTTCTCAAAAATCGTGATTTCCACATAAGAAAGATGACCCTCCAGGGAAGAGGGAAAAGCAGAGAGGGACATGGCACCCTGCTGTGCAAGCCACAAGGAGGACACATTTTGTCAGGGAAGACGCATGTAAAGATACCTGTAAAGAATCTGGTTAAGGTAATGTGCTCTTTTCCTGAAGATCAACTTAAAAAGGATGCCTGAGAATTCTTGAAAAGGAATAGAACCCCCAGTCAGAAAACACTGCATAGAATTTAAACACTAGAAATGAAAATGTGTGCTATGAATGAAGCGTCAATAGTGATATGGGCCTTTTCCTTACCATTCTGTGGCCTGAATTCAACATCTTCCCTTGGAAGTGCTTCTTGTCTCCTGTAGCTGAACAGGTGTCTAGAGTCAGAGATGGGAAGCAGTAGGCAGAGGTATGTCGACACACAGTGACACGGAGGTGCAGGAGGAGCCATTATTAACACTCCAGTTACAAGACAGGCTTGGAGACAAAGCCTTCAACACAAAGACTTAAGGTCTAAAGGAGCTCTGGTAATATTCCTATTTTACAGGGAAGCAGCTGTCCACACACAACTCCATCCCCATTTTGCCTTCATTCCTTGCATAATGAGAAAATACAGTATTTTGTTCTGAGCTGGTGAAATTTTTCCCTTTTGTTTTGGCTTTTCAGTGGAGGGAGGTATAGTAGAGAGCAGGAAAGAAAATGCAGTAACTCATTTAGGAAGAAGGTACAGATGCTAGAAATAGTCTTCATGGAAAGAATATCATATTGAAAGTAAGCAAGAGGGTAAATTTTGTTGCAAGGGAAATGAGGAACAAATTGATACAAGGTAAAATAGTTGCCAAATCATAGGAAAGAGTAGAGACAGAAACATTTTTTAGACTTGTCAAAGCAACTCATTATTGTACTGTCTGTGCCAAGGTCTTCAGAGTCGATACATTTATTTATGTTTGCTCCTCAGACCACTCTATTTAGTTTCTCTCCAGTAGACAGGCATTGCTGACTTGATATACTAGATTCTGTATTGGCCATCACACTTGGCCATTTAAATGCTTTACTTGGACAATGGTCCTGGCACACATTTATCTCCAAGTTCATACTAAAAACCATTATTATAGTGGTTTGATGGGCATTTCATAGATTTAAACCAGCCTGAAAAATAACCACTTAACAACTTGCTTCTATTGGATGGCTTCAGAATCTATTCACTTGTGCCTTCAGTAGTTGTGTGTGTTGTCCAAGCATGTCCGGAGAGGTGAACTGACAGCAAACCACTTCTTTCACAAGATCACCCCATGATATGACACAAAATCTCACCACTACTTGGAAATCCCACCTTTTGAATTTCTATCTCTGGTTATTCCATGAAAGGAAAATGCTTAACAATATCTTCAGAATGTAGAGCTTTAGAACTCTGTTTCCTGAAGAGTAGCTTAATTAAGCACAAGTAATTTCAGCCTATGCACAGGAGGACATGAGGAGTAACTGGTTACCATTTGACGGTAGGATGCATAGTTTAGCTCCCTCAGAACAGTCTAATGACTGTATGAGACGCTAAAGAAATCATCAAGGCCCACCTTTGATTTTACAGTTGGAAGAACTGTGGTCAGAGTGGTTGCTGCTGGTTCAAGGTCATACATTAACTATATAGAGGCAGAATTAAAACTGATGTCTACTGACTGAGGACTGTGATCTTTCTACCTCACTGTGCTGTCTCCTATAAATAAATATTTTTAAAATACAATGACACATAATGTGCAGATTATAAGTGGGCATCCTTTCCTCTAAGTAACTTACTTTTGGATTTGTTCTGTTAAAACTTGGTTAAAGCATTTATTTTTTTAGCATTGACTTTAAGACTCTTCCAAATACTTGGAGACACTATACACAGAGACGCAGCATGCAGTGCACATAATGTCAAATGCACTTGCTGCCAGAATGATCAAGAGTAAAAAGAGAATTGCACACTAAAGCCAATATAGGAACTAGTACCCAACTTGCTGTACTTCAAAAGTACACTGCAGATAATTGGATGATATTCCTCTATACAAATGTAAATGGTAAGGCACTTCATCATCAGACTGCCTTGTGATTTATCAGGTCTGCCTCCAAAGATATCTCTAAATGCATACAAATGGCTCAGGCTTCATAAGCCGAAGAGAATGGCAGGACAGCGAGCGATCAGTCAATATCTCAGAGAATTGGTGCCAAGCGGATGGAAGTAAAAATTGAGAGGAGCAATGTCTAGCCAGGTCTGGGTGTAGAAGAACATTGGTCAGGAAATAAACACTAAAAATTCAGCGTGGACATGTCCATAAAGATGCCATCTTGACAGAAATGGTATCATAAAGGGTAAATAAGAAAAGTCCCTTCTATTTGTTTTTGGTGTTAGTGCATTTTTATTATAGATTGTCCCAAGGGAGCTGAACTATGTATCCTAACATCAAATGGTAACCAGTTACTACTCAACGTCCTCTTGTGCACAGACTGAAATTACTTGTGCTTAATTGAGCTACTCTGCAGGAAATAGAATCCTCCAAATATCCTCAGCTTACTAAAAGAGATTGCTATAAAAAAATCATAAAGTTAGTGCTCAGAATCTGAAATTTGATAATGAGGTTTGTAGTTTTATACTATTCATGTGACACATTTTATTTCCCCAGGGCTTCCAGTCCCTGGGCCTAAGATCCTCCAAAAAAAAATGCTACATTAATTTTTTCTGTCTATTACCAAACTATTTCCTATAGGCCTTAGATGTATAGCTGGCTGAAGTTGCTTTTAAAAATAATATACAGACAGTGCCCTATTTATGATATAAGTATGGTTGGCTTTCAGCTGTATTTCAAAGATGATCACTGAGTAATATATTCCCCAGGGAGCCCCAGCAGTGAAATACCCCAACACTGTTGATGTTTTTCAGCAACCTGACCGAGATATCTGGTCACCCTTTGAATGACTGGGCTGATTGTTCTCTGATTGCCTGGTTACACCTAATACACTCAGGATGTCCATATCTGTCCCCCCAAAAAAGGGAGTCCAGTGTCTGTAACTCCAGTGCAGCAGAAGGCAACAGGTCTCACATCCAATGACTGGCTACTGCTCTTAGTACTACTGAGTTCTGACAAAAGTGTTGTCCCTTCTCCGGCCTGATAAAAATGGACTTTGCTTTCTCAAAGACTCACGAGTGTCCCAAAAATTCCACTCTCCCTTCTCAAATGTAAACATCAGAATCTTTCTTGGAGAGGTAAGAAACTTGAACACTTTACTCTCTTCTTTGGTTATGGATTCTTCCCTTTCGGGAGGCTGAGGGTTGGCTGTAATATTTGCTTGTGTTTCATCCATTCTCTTTGAGTCTGAGTCTCTGTGTGGAGGTCCCATTGTCTAGGGGAGAAAGGAACCTATTCTAGCTCCAATCATTGAACTAAAACATTAGTCCTTATACAAACAAATATATTAGGGAATGTTACTGATTTCTGCAGGGAAAATAGATTTTCTGCTAGAATAGAAATCTGAATACTTCCTCTATTTTGAGGTACCAAAAATGTTCCATTTCACCTTTCACAATGCCAAAGCCATCTCTGTATCACTCAAAAGTACGTATTGATTAATAAAAGTTAAACTTTAAAAAATATATTGTTTTCCCATCACTTTAATTGTCTGATTGAGGACAATTGCCTCATGTCTGTCTCATTCAGTTCATCTTTCAACATGGGACTCTAACCATAGAAGGTGTCATGAAACTGACCAAAGTTATCAACAGAGCTCTGGCTTTAGAAGATGCTGCCTTGGCTTAACAAAGGGGATAAAAGTGACCTGTGTTGAAGTGTTTAATTCTGTTTTCATAATGTATTTATTTCAAAGATTTTTAAGTGGAAATATGGGACTTGGTAAAATAAGTTTTTCTAAATATCCTTAATTGTTCATGACCAGAGGAGACGAAATTGCCAGAATAAGGATGACAAGGAACACCCAGGGGTAGAATAGGAGGGATGTAAGTATGAAGATACCAGGAGTTGGCATCCTGTATCTCCATCAATGCCTGTAATCACTAAGCTACCTTGAATGATCACATAATCTAAGGAAAATGAGTGGACTCAGGATACAAATGCCACTTTAAGACAATCCCCAGTTTTTCTTCCAGCATGTTGTGGCCCCTGAGCCCATAGAGTAATAGAAATTCTGGAATCTAGCATCTTCTAATCCAATAGATGTCAATAGTAATAACAAAAACCTCTAAAGAAGTCCTATCCCAAGCTCAAAATAACTTGTAGATTCCTCATCTCTTTTCCTGTGTTGTTACTAACAATAAATCTTGAATTCAAGAAATTAATAAGTGAAAATATTTGTAATATGCATATCTCAATAACACTTGTTAAGCATATATATATATATATATATATATATATATAATGCACTTAAGTGCATAATTTAGCACTTACTATAGGCCAGATTCTTAAATAATTTTGTGCATTACCTCACTTGTTGCTCACAGCAGCACTGTGTGAAGTAGATACAATTCTTTTACCCATCTTAGTAGTTGAGAAAACAATCTCAGAGGGTACAAATGACTTGCTGCAAGTTATACTGTGAGCGGCAGAGCTGAGAAGTTAGCACAGTCTCTCTGACAGGAACACCCTAGCTTATAACCACCATGCAACATTGCCAACACAGTAAGGAAGTATTTGAGTTCTCAAAGTCTGTGCACATATGCAGTTGATGGCTGTTGAGAAACTAAATATGAAAATAGCTTGGCTTGTGCAGGGCATAAAAATGTTTATTCTATTTCCTAGGATGTAGGTTGGTGGCAGAAAGTAGACCCTGGAGAAAAGAAGCACTTTGTTTCAATAAAATACCTGCATTAAATATTAAGCTTTCCTGCAGCTTTATGTGAGTATAGTACCAGAGGAATGGGCAAACTGGCACTGGCTCAGGCTTGGTATAAACAAATCTCTGCATTGGCCCCATTGAAGGCCTGATACATTATCAACTGGTAAGAACCAGAAGGGGCACCAGGAGCACCCAGTTTCCGCAGGGCCATTGCTGCAGCCTCCCTGGTTAGATCATGGCGCCAATCATTCCCCCAGGTTGGTAGGAATTGATGTGGATTGGTTCCACAAAGCTACTTCTCTTTAGCCCCAAATGCAGCTGTCCAGGTAAACCTAATACCAGCAATGGTCTGATCGGCACCTTTATGGTTGCTTGGATAATAGGTATGTTTATTTCCTCTGTGATGTCTGGGCAGGTGCCAAGGTTCAGGCCTCTGGCTAAGGCAGCAGAGGGAGTCAACGGGAAATCACCAGAGGGCTGGCTCTAGCTGAATGTTTTTGCCAGCAGCTATTTGATCATTCCAAACATAAAGAGGACAAAGAAGAGCCAAATTCATTTTGCAACTGGAGTCCTCGGGGTGTTCGGTCTCTTTGTAATATACTGTTAATGTGATTAAAATGGAGGCATCTAGACTTAAATGGTTGTTGGAATAAATTAGGGACATCAAAATTGGCAGAGTTTAGGTTTTGAAGAACTCCATTCTGTCAGCTCTTCATGAAAGTTAATCACTCCAATATAAAGCTATTTTTTCCATGATGTGAAATTTGGCAATCAACAAAATCAATAGGGTCACAGCTTCAAAACGGAATCCACTATATTTTGGCAGAGAAATGTGCCCAGGAATATTTATTTTAAAGGACCTAAGAGGAAGCAGCTATTAATCAGAGGAAGTAGAAGAGGTTTGTGTACTTGTACTATGTAATTACACGGTATCTGAGAGCCAATCCATGAATCTGATTTTTTAATGCAATCTCCTGTCTTCAAACACTTTTCCATTGGTCTTCAAAAATAAAAAGAAGCAAAAATTCAAATTAAACAAATACCTTCCAATGTACATGTGACACAAACATACACATACATGTATATAAATGCATGTATACAGACAGGCAGCATGTGAAGAATGAGAAGGTGAGAGATGCGTATATATTTATACGCACATGTGCACATGTACACACTGACATTTTGGTTGCCTGGGTAGCAAGCAGAAGCAGAAAGCTTCTCAGAGTAGAGCTAGCCACTTCTTGACGATCTGACATGTCTCAGGCAGTCGTGGGTAGCTCAGAGCAAAATCTTTGAAGAAAGCAAATGTTTCTTTATGATAGTATTTATACCTCATACTTCTTTTTTTTTTTTTCTTTTTATTCTTAGACTCCTTAGGTCCATGGGGAAAGGGCTGCAAAATAGGGGGTTGGCTTTTTGGCCTATGAATTAATGACAGTTTCTGGATCAGCTATTTCCCAGAGAACAAATCTATTTCCCTCAATACACACACCACACACACACACACACAAACACACACACACAAACACACACACACAAACACACACAAATATACACATGCACTCAGTATTATCAGCTGCTCTATATATTTGTGTCTACCACATTGTTAATGGTTTTCATTTTCAGTGTTTTAAAGATTTCCCTGAAGGTTATCCAAATAGTAGCTCTGCAAAAAGATACATAAAAGGCCACATTCAAATTGTCTTTTGAATGATGCCCTTGCTAGTCATGAAAATAAGCTCTTTCTCATATGCCTGAGGCAGTACTAAAAAAGAATCCAGCACTGGCTGTAATGAAAATCCAGTTTGGGGACTAGGAGAAATAGAATATACTATGCCTTTTCTCTGAGGTCATGACTCCATTCTCAAAAAGGCTGTAGCAAACAATATTTAGGGGTAGAAAGTGTCATGTTTAAAATATCCACTGGGAAGAGAACTTTGACTTACAATACTCTTGTATATACTAGAGAGGAAAACCAACTCTTTATTTCCTGTGGTATATCAATCTTGGGCTTTCTATATCGTCAGGTAAAAAGCAGTGTGGGCTATGGGTCTGGGGACCAGTTCTCTGTTTTAGTCATTGATTCTACATAGTTTGTGACCTTGGACAAATCATTTCCCCTATTGAGAATTCTTATCTGTAACATTAGGATGAAAATGTCAACCTCCTCCCCACTGTGGTTGAGAAGAACAAAGAAGATTGTTAGATATCAATGTATTTTGAAATCAACAAAGTGCTTTATAAATACAAGCTATGGGGATTTACATAGAGGGAAACTAATGCATGCAAGTAGGAAGTGCAGCGCTTCCTTCTGGAGAGGAAGAGGCCTCAAGATGAACAGGCTCCTGCAAAGGAGGGAGGGACTGGCTGCTCTTGTGTAAAGCATGTTGGATGAGTGAGTCCTCTAAAGGCTTTTTGCATCTTCCTCTTCCAAGTGCCCTCTTGGTTTGAATGCTTACACCATCAATTTGAGTTGAATTTCCAGTCTGCTAATGTGTGTTGATATTGTTGTTGCTGAGAAACTTGCATTTCCCCTACAGATTAGTTGATATGCCTTTCTACAGAGTCTGAGTTCCTGATCTTTCCCCACTTTAGTGCTAACGCTGCATAATGATCCAAAGCCCTAGTTGATTCTCCAGTTACTGTAATTGTGCCTCTGACCTCCAAATCCACACTGAAGCCTGTTATTGGTAGAGCATTCTAAACAGAGCCCAAGACTGGAATGGCTTGAGAGAAACTCAGGAAAAGGAGATCTTGTTTTAGTTAAAATTAGACCTTACTAACAAAAGAAAAGAGCTATTCTCAGACCTTGGATGCTAACAGGCACAAGATTTCTCCTGAGTGGAGTGAACCTCAATATTTTTTTCTAAAATGTTACCAGCTTTTCAAATTGGTAGGCCTCTCAATCCCTTAACAACCTAGATAGGTAGTCTTTCTGTCAGTAGCTCATCCCATTACATTCTGGTTTATTCTCTGTTTATGTGGTTACTGGCTTTATTCTTGCCTATTGTGGGTAGATTCCCAGGCTCCAAGGCAACTTTGTATTTTTGTCTTTTGGCAAAGCAGAGCATGGGGTGGGAGTGAAGAAGATGAAGATGGCGACTCTCCCCCTACACCTGCCAACACAGCAACCTACATACTGTCTGTCCCAATGTCCCCAAGGGCTCCAAGTAAATGACAATATTGTCAAAAATGCAATTGAATGATTAAAAGAATGTGAATGATCTAGGTAAATTATAAAGTCTAAGATATACACATGTATATGCATGTGTATGTATGTATACACATTTACATATATATACGATGCATATATGTGCATATGTATACACATATGGGTATAATCACTGTCTTAAATATGAATACATTGAAACTTTAAATGAAAGAGAAGGAAGACAATGAGCACCATCTCGTGGAGAGGAGAACTAACAGTACGTTTTCCAAATTATCTGTACTTCAGACATATTTTTAATGACTAACCAATATTCCTCGGAGTAAATATTTTCTTTCTGTCTTTCCAATTGTTCATCTAAATCACAATAAATGTCCTCTATATAAACACTCTCATGCTCCTTTGTGCCAGGACATGCTTTAAGAAATAAAATGTGTTCATGGGAGTGGGTGTTTTGGTGATTCAGAAAATGTATTCATTATTGACCCCAGCTCTGGCAAAACTCTCAAAATTTGTTGTAATTTATAAGAAATATGACAACAGACTCAGTGACTTACCACGTTTTAGTGCTGACACTCTATCTTGTGACCAGTTGATGCTTTACAGCTGCTACTCCCAACAATGTCATCCCATCACATTGTTCACACTCTGACTCTCCATGCACAAAAGCTCAGTTGAACCTAAGTCATGTGTTTTTACTTTCACTCAATAAATTGGCATCCCAATCTACTAGCCTATCTACACATATTGTCCTAGAAGCGATAGTAATGCACGATTGGATCAGTTGCCTGAGGTGCACACATGGACAAATGCCTGCTCATACTCTGTTATGTGTAGACATGCACAAGAAGGAGAATTTACTTCTTCTTAATGCAAACATCATCAAGGTTAGAGGTTCACATCCCAGGGGGTGGTGAAGAGTCCATGGGAAAACAGGGTCCTGCTAAATATTACATGAACACAATTCACCAATAGAAGCTCATTACTCAGCATAGGGGAAGAAGTGTGTTAATACCTATTTCACAAATAGGAGTGGAAAAGGTAACAATGTCTGAGTTTCTGAAATGGAATAAGAAAGGGCATTACTATAGCTTACGTGTATGCTTGCATGTATTCATTCACCAAAAATTGGGTTGGGGCAAAAGTAATCATGGTTACTTTTAGTGGCAAAAACTAAGATCATTTTTGCACCAACTTAATATTATGGAGTGCTTATATGGTACCCACACTAGGGATAATGCAAAAGGTCAAACAGGCAAGAATGGATAAAACTCTCTGCTCTCGAAGAACGTATGTTCTAGTAGGGAAATATAGACAATAAGTAAATATAAGTATATATAAAAATAAAACATAAATATAATTTACTTACATGTAAATATAAGTAAATAGTACATTTGTTGCAGGATGACAAGAACCAACTAGAAAAATAAATAGGAAGTGGGGAGAGGCCCCCTTGGATAGGGAGAATGTTGTAATTTTAGATGAGGTGGCAAGGGAAGGCCTCACAGAGGGAGTGAAGCTGGAGTCAAGACTTGGAGGAAGTAAGAGACCAAGCTTTGGCAATTTGTTGAGCAGAAGCACTCCAAGCAGAAGGATCAGCGAAGCAAAGACCTGAGGCAGGCCTGTGCCTGGCACGTCGAGAGGCAGCTCTCCATGTACCAGGCACTGGATCAGATTCTCTTCCACATTTAATCTCGTTATAACCTCTTCACAACACAGTGAGGGAGAATCTGATTAAAATCCCATTTTATAGAGAAGAAAATCACTTTTACCAAATGCCCACAAGCACATGTAACAAGCACACCAGGGGACTGAACAACGTGCCCAAATAGGTCAGTGGTGAAGTTAGCTTGGCCCCTGGCCTTGCTCTGGCCTTGATATTTTTGTACACTAAGCCTAGTAGATGAGGGGCTGAGCAAATGGATCTTTCAGAGGTTGGAGAATGAGGAGGTGTAGTGAGCTCAGAAGGAAAGGATGTTGTTAGGGGCAGATCTGGATGTACTTAGAATTTTTTTTATAAAGAACAGTTGGTACTTTCCCTACAAACTATGTTCTTTTCATAAGTCCAGATACAGAATTTCAGTGTGGAATCTCTTTTGATTTTCTGTATTTTAATAAATTAGGCCTTATAATTTTTTTCTTCTATTTTCAAAAGCTAAGGAACAGTTATAGTGTCTGAAGTTAATGCATCAATTACTTGAAAATCATTAAGTTGTGCTAAAGAATCTGATTTCACCTCATAGCTATTATATATCTACTCCTTCACCAAATATTAGGTTGGTACACCTCGTGTTAAGGTCTAGAAATCACATTTTATGCTTTCTGTTTTAAAAAGTGATAGACGTTAAATGTGTCTCTTTTTTTTTTTTTTTGAGATGGAGTTTCACTTTTGTTGTGAGGCTGGAGTGCAGTGGCGTGATCTCGGCTCACTGCAACTTCTGCCTCCTGGTTTCAAGCAATTCTCTTGCCTCAGCCTCCTGAATAGCTGGGATTACAGGCACCCACCACCATGCCTGGCTAATTTTTGTATTTTTAGTAGAGACGGGGTTTTGCCATGTTGGCCAGGCTGGTCTCAAGCTCCTGACCTCAGGTGATCCACCCACCTCGGCCTCCCAAAGTGCTGGGATAACAGGCATGAGCCACCATGCCCCACCCCTTCTATCTCTTATAAATGAAACCATCATGAGTTAAAGCATCACTACTCATTTAAAACACCATTCAGAATTTTAGCATGAAAGATATGCCATGAGTGTAGTTGTAGCCAAATGGTTTGTATAGAGAGGTGGTGATCAAAGGGAAGATGTTTTGACAGTGGTGGGATGGGGTTGGGTAGGGGCCCATGATGATACAGGGAAAATGATGGATGACAAGGAAGGGGTGAGGGACAAGGAAGATGAGCTGTTAAAGAGCTAGGAGATCCATAAAGGCTATTGTTGGCCCAAGCACCAAGTTAAAGAAGCTTCTCTCTCTCCTCCTAGATGGCATGCCTTCCTGGCCTGCTCCTTGGGATCTGCTTTCCTCAGATTCTTTCCTTTTCACCCCTCTCAAAATGTTCAGATAAGAAATAACACCAATAATAGCTGCCATTACTTCTGTATGTGTGATAGTTCAATGCTTCCTATTGTGCCAGCTTATAAAAATCCTATGTTCAACACACATGAAAGAGATGCAGAGAGATGAAGATATTTGTCCAATGTGACATACGCAACTAGGAAATGGCAGAGCTGGAAATTAAACACAAAGCTGAGGGACTCTGAACTCATCTTTCCTATACATTGTGTGACCATTTCATGCCTGGGAGATGAACTGTCTTAGAACTGTTTGCATTTTAATCATGAGCAACATTCACAAGGTAAAGGAATGGGTTCCAAGGTCAAACTTCCAGACACTGAAGATGGGAGTAAAACAGTATTGGGTTTTAGGAATCTTCCCAGTGTTTGTCCCTGAGACAAGTCCCTGAGGTAGCGTCTTGTCAGTTCAGCCGGCATTTATGAAGCACATAAATCCACCATGCTTGAAGCCTGGCTCTGGAAGTAACATGGTTGTTATAAGCGAAGCTTCTCTTCTCTTTCCCTTGATAACCTACCCTCTCCTCTGGAATGTTCAAGTTGTGGAACAATGTGCCCAGGATCTAGTTCTTCTCTTTTTCATTAAGGATAATTCTCTTCCTACATTAGCAAAATTATATGACATCAGTTACCAGAAGTGTTCACATTTGTCATATCCACACCCACTATCGGCTATAACCTTTGAATCTAGATTTTATCTGTTTATCTGTCGGAAACAGGAAGCATTTGGGAGATGGCTTGTAGTATGCCTAATATGTAACTTACAGTAAAATAAATGACACCGGAGAGAGTCTAAGGTTCATCACCAAATTATACCAATAGAAGCCTGCAAAGAGTCACCAGAAAAATCACATCTTTAGTTTGGCAAACTGAGTCTCTTTTCCATGAACACTCATTCAAGTTATTGAAGGCAATTTTCTTCTTCTACAAGTTTTTAATTGTTTTTAATCCTAGTGAGACATGCTGAACTTCTTCATCTGCTCTTTGGGTGGGTGAGGTGATTTTTACGTTCCTTACCTTTTCCGTCTCTTTCTCCCGCAGAATAGTTTGCTTGGACATCATTTTCCTTATCAAGTGTTATCCAGGATTAAAGATTTTATCTCAGATAGAGTTTATCTCAGATAGGGGCTTGTGAGTCAGGAGTTCATGAGGCCTCCCTTTATCTGAAAACCACTTTATCTGAAAACCACTTAGATGGGGTCCAATTGTTTATCCGTTCTCTCCCACAGCTGCTTTATATTGAGCTCATTCCCTCAAGGTCTTTTACTCACAAAATCTTTTAAAGCCAGTTTTCTGTCCTTAAAATCAACCGAATGTAATGTAAGAGACACACATTTAAAAATGCTCAAAAGGAGACTTTTCTATTTGTGTTGATGGCATGTCATCTTGTTAGTACCAATCTATCTTCCTGGCCTCTCTAGACGTTTCTGAATCTTGATGGGACTGGAGGTTGGTGACAGTGCTGCTGAAACAAAACAAGTCATGTGGAAATGTTTGAAATTACATGACAGATCCATAGAGGTGCTTTCTACTATCCTATTTTTCTATGTGCTTGAAATTTTCCAAAAGTTAAAAAAAAAAAAATCAAGCATTATCTTCTTGCATATACTTAGCCTTAGCCATCTCATCTCACAATTGGCAGAAAATTTACCCTGTGTTTTCCTTAGATCAAAATACATAATTTCAAAAACATTCATCTCAGTTAACTGGTAAATTTGTCAGAATTCCTCAGGTTGAAATTAAGCATTAAGAAATTAAGTGAAGAAGAACATTCTGACTCTATCAGGAACTCTATTAGCTTTGTTTCTGATCTTGGCTGTACCTTTGTTACATGTAACAATATTACCTTGTAATCTGAATCCCTGACATAGCATCAAATTGACCATTTGTATATATTTGAGGACCTTAGTGATTGATAGAACTGAATCAAAGGTTAAGACAGCCTTTGGCATCAATCTGTGAGGGGAACTAAATGTCACTGTTTTCAAAGACATCAATAAGAATATAACAAGTAGAAGAAATCATATTTACCAGAATTCCCCTAGAGAAAAGTGGTTGGAAGAATTCGTTTGATAAGACCCTACAAACAAGAGAAGAGACTTCCCAGACTCATGCTCAGGTTACTGAGGAATGTCCTACCTGATTCTGAGGATGGTGGATCAGGAACGGGCAGGCATATTTTGCAGAGTGTTAGGCACATTTGAGATCCCAACTAAACGGCTCAGGACCAGCACAGCCAAGAGAAGCTCTTCTTTTCTGCCACACCCTGCAGAACGTATAACCTCTCTCCTTAATGCATGCAGACAAATATTTTTAGAACATTAGTTTGAAGAGGCAACATATTATTAACATGTTCTCTTGTTTGAGTGAGCCCCAGGTTGTAAGACATAATTTGCAAGAATTAAAATTATAACCAGAATATTGGAAAGTAAAGAAATACTTCCACTCAAAAGACCTAACTCTAAAATGATTTTGCCCCCTTTTGCCTCAAGAGTTATACTGTTCCATAACCAGGCTCAGATTGTCTTAACCATTCACTATTCAAAGGAAAACATGTACACCTAAAAATAAGTGAAATACCAAGGGCAATTGACTGAACCCCAGCCCATGAACACCCTGACACCCCCAAAGACAAACTGTCCCTTGGAAGACTTTACCAGCCCTGTGTGGCCAGAGCTGTTACAAAGGCTATTTCCAACATTTTGCATAAGCACTGCAGACACAGGTGCTGCAGATACAAAGAATATCAAATTCAGCCAACCAGCTTTAGGTTAAGAGAAGGGCAAATATAGTCATGACAGTGCTTAGAAATGTTTAATGAGGTTTTTTTGTTTTTTGGTGCCTTGAAGAAGACAGAAATGTGAAAGACATGGCCTTGATAGACCTCCACATCTTTCCCATCAGGCTGTGGAAATTAAGAGTCTCCTCTTGTTAAATAGGAAAGGTTAGCATTGAATAGTTAATGAAGCCAAGGAGAATCTGAACAGATAAGACCGGAGTCTGTACAAGCTGCATTTGGAAAATCTCAAATCCTCTTATCTTTTCTCAGAAACTCTGCTGTTTGCAAGATATTGTTTTAAGCAGAGAGGCGACCGGAGCTGTAGCATATGCAAGGAGAACTACCACCTTTTTGAAAGCATGCTAAAACAATCTACAAAGAGGTGCTGCTTTGCACTTTCACGGGGCACTATGACAACACACTGTATTTTTTCCCAAATTCAAAACACAAGTACTCTGGCAGCTGAACTTTAAAATATTTGCAGCATTATGGACTGCCAAGTCCTGCAGACTCTGGCTGAGCAACAGATGAAAGGAGTTCGCAGACACAGGTACTTTGCCTGTGAGCATGGCTAGGGAACCAGACCACAAAGCTTAGCACCACGGAGAAAGTGCAGCCCCAATAAGCCAGAGATGCTCGCATTTATTTAGTACTAGTACAGTTTAAATGACAAAGGCCTGGAGCAAACACCATTTGTGAGTAATTAACATTGTTAACCCCCCACCCCCAGTAGGGGGCAGTCCTGTGCACATGATCAAAGGTTGGTTTCCGGAGAAATAGGTAAACAAACTTACCTAGATAAATTTCTTTGCACTCTCTTGTTATCTGCCCTTTGTCATTGGCTCAAGGTAAGAGGATTCAGCTGCCTTCAGCCATAACCCTTTCCCCAAGCTTTTGCAAAACCTCCCAGCCTTCTAAGAAGGTTTGCACCTTTCCTATAATTTTTTCCACCTCCCTGGCCAATCTCTTACAGTGGACACCTTGTGAGCTTCCTACTTTCCTTTGCTTCTTGCATGGCTCTTTGATCTATTTTCATTCGTACTCGAGTTGCTTATAGTACTCATGTGAGGAAATTTTTTGAGTTGAGTGAACCTCAGGGAAGAGGGGAGCTAAACTTTCTCTCCCTATGGAACTCAGCATGCCTTTGGCTAAAGGTTATTTGAGGTCAGACCACACATAAGGTAGGTGTTTTGTCCCAATTCAACTGTCTCTTCTTCTCAGTGAATCTAGCACCACCTCCCCAATTCCTTGCACATACCATCAATACAGGTCATAAATAATTCCTTTCTTTTCTTTTCTTTTTCTTTTTTTTTTAAAGATGGCGGTTTCACCATGTTGGTCAGGCTGGTCTTGAACTCCCAACCTCAGGTGATCTGCCCATCTTGGCCTCCAAAGTGCTTGGATTACAGGTGTGAGCCACCACGCCCAGCCTTTTTCTTTTCTTTTCTTCTTCTTCTTTTTTTTTTTTTTTTGATAATTCCTTTCATAGGAGCTTTATCCATTGCTCCCAGACAATATCCCTTCCCCATTCACTTTCATTCACTTCCCCATGAAACCAGTGCCTCCTGTTCCTCCTACTTTGGTGATAGTCCAAAACAGAAGCTCCTCTTCATCTGTCCACTCCCATCCTTTCCTTGCAAACACTTCTTTGCTTTTTCTCCTATTGCCCAACTTTTCACTCCCTCACTCAAAACACTTTTCTTCTATGCCCTTTCTTATCCTGTATCTGTAACTCTCCTATGCTCTCAGCTGCTTCACTGAACATTCCTTGCACATTCTTGCTTTAGCTGATGGTTCTCTCACTCTGAGGACATTGTTTTCCCCACATGGAGGTGGCCCAATTCCTCAGCTCCAGTAACTTGGCTCAGCACACTTCTCATCCCCAAAGGTACTTCCAGGCCATGAGTACTCCTCATGGATGAAAACATCCTCGCTCTTTTGAGACTTGGGATACCCACGAAACCAAAATCTCTCCTGCTCTCAGTCCCTTACCAGATTCCTAGATCTCCTCTTCATGCTTTGGAAGCAGCAAGCTTGTAGCCTTGTTCTCCTCCCTACAGCTCATTTCCAGCCTGGTCTACCTTTCTGTTCACATGGATCACCCATGCAACACCCTGGTTGCTTGAATGTATGATCTTCTTGGTTCCAATAACCTTCACTTTTCTCTGTTTCAGCTCCTCTTTCTCATGGTCCCACCCTCACCAAGGCCATTTAATGATCACAGTGTCTTGTATTCTTAGCTTTCTCAGTCTATGAGGTCCACAGATTGCATTCATCCACCTTGTCAAGAGGTTGAGTCCCTCCACTAGTCCTCCATCTTTCTTTCCATCAAACTCTTCCTTTACTTCTTTCTTAAATAGTTAGATCTCATGATATCCATGGTAGGTACCTCAGGCCTTCAGTCATTCTCTTTCAATGTTTTTGCATGCCTGTCTTCTCATTTCACTTGCCCAGCTAAACCCTGATCTTGGATCGACGTAGCTTTAGAGCTTCTCTGTTTCTACCTCTCACAACTAATGATTCTGATGAATATTAAACAACCCAGTGTATTCATGCCATTCAGATTCTATGGTCCCCAAACCCACTCTTGTCTTTTCAGTGTTTCTTAAATGTGAATTCCCTTTTCTCTGATTCCATGAAAGGTCACCCCAGCTTTTCATGGAGCCTTTTTTTTCTTTTTTTTACTTAGCTCTGGGGTACATGTACAGATCGTGCAGGTTGTTACATAGGTATACACATGTCATGGTGGTTTGCTGCCTCCATCCCCCTGTCACCTACATAAGGTATTTCTCCTAATATTATTCCTCCCCAATCTCCCCACCCCCTGCTATCCTTCCCCTAGTCCCCCACCCCCAACACACCCCAGTGTGTGATGTTCCCCTCCCTGTGTCCTTGTGTTCTCATTGTTCAATACCCACTTATGAGTGAGAATATGTGGTGTTTGGTTTTCTGTTCTTGTGTCAGTTTGCTGAGAATGATGGTTTCCAGCTTCATCCATGTCCCTGCAAAGGACATGAACTCATCCTTTTTTA
>CAUYLG010072288.1:0-12958 GCA_963573385.1 Cacajao melanocephalus | reverse complement strand
TATGTTCAATTAACTGTGAAAATATAAGTGTAAAATAGGTGCAATTTCATCCTTTAGGAGGTTTAACGGGCACAAATGGAATGCAGTTTCCATTTATTCTACTCAAATAGTTTTGTGAAAACGACAAATGAAGTATTTGGTATAATATAGTTCTGAACACCACACCTTCCAAATTTAATACAAAAACCACATTTGGATTTTCCAGATGTCCCAAGTGTTTCTAGGCACTGCGGAACGTGGTCATGTCTTTGGGTTCTCTGCTGGGGACGCACCAGTCATCAGCCTCGTGGTTTGTGTTGTAATGCTTCCACGCAGCTTTGTTATACACTGGGAGTCTTTCTATTGAGTCTGTTGACAGAGCCTTAATGTAGATAACTGCATCTGTCCCGTAACCCTCTAGGGAATATAGTCAGGTCTCCTTGGAAGTATTGTGCGTAAAGAAGTGATATGGGCAATCCATAATCAAAACCAGCCAGGGGCACCGCTCGGGAAGTCTCAACACGAGGTCTGGGTGCAGTTGAATACATGTAGTTGAAGAGTCTGTCAATTTTCCTCAAAGGAACACCACCTCCTCGGTCACTCATCTTCACAGTCAAATCTTCATTACTCAGCGTGACATAAACTTGAATAGGGGGGTAAACACCTTTGTCGGCATGGTGTTCCATAGTTGCTCTCATTGCATTCTTGAAAAGTTCAAACACCATGTGATACAGATGGGATGGTACATAAACCACTTGTATTGGCTGTCCTGGTGGTTTTGCTTTAATAACTTCAACTACATTGCAGTTTGGATTTATGCTTCCAATGTGTTTTCGATGAGATGGACTTCCTTCGCCTTTTCCACCAAACAATAAAGAGTGCTGATTGAGTAACATTCTAATTGAAATGCGACTCATGTAGAATAGATCCAAAAAGTACTGAACATTCTGGCTGGTGACAGGATCCACCCCAAAGCTCTCCTTGTATTCAATCACACCCTGGGCCATCGTGGGAATGACATCATTGTGTCGGTTTCTGATCCGTATCACAGTATCTGTAAAGTCATAGATAGCTTTAGCATCCTCAGCGCTTTTGTCCTTAAAATCAAGAAGCTCCTGAAGACTCTGGATATACCAGCTTTGTACTAATTGAACAGATGGTGTCCGGAGAAGATTGTCTGGGAGGAGACTTATCTCTTTCATTATATTTGCCAGTCTGACAGGCAACTCTTGCCGCAGAAACATAAATGATGTCTTTTCGCAAGCATTCACTGATCCGAAGTCCAGGAACTGCTTCATGGAGAGCAGAGACGGTGAGAAGCGCGCATAGAAGTCCACCTGGCCCGGAACACCACGCTCGGACGCCGGGCCGGAGCCCGAGTCCGAGCTGAGGCTGCGGGTGACGCTGCGGCCGGCGGCGCGCAGTTTCGGGCCCGGCCGGCTGAGGCAGCTCCGCGAAGCAGCCGCGCCAGCCTCATGCGGAACCCCGCCGGAGGAGACAGAGCCCGAGCGCCAGGTCCCCGCTCCGCGCCACCGCCGAGTGGTACGTGAGGGACGTGGCTGGCCGCAGGGGCGGGCAGCGGCTGTCACCGGCGCGGCCCCCGCCCCGCTCCCAGTTTGGGTAATTTCTATTCATCTAATTTCAAGTTCATTGACTCTTTCCTTTGCCATCTCCATTCTGTTACTGAGATCATTTACTACATTTATTAAATTTCAAATATTACATTTTTAAGCACAAATTTTCTTTTTGTTTATATGCTTTATATTTCTTCATTGAGAATTTATTTCCTTACTACATTTGTTTTGGGATTGTTCACTAGTACTTAATGATGCATAATAACATCTGTTTTAAAGTCCATTGACAATGTTTAACTCTTTTATCTCAGAGCAGATATCCATCTATTGACCGCATTTCTCTTGAGATTTTGTGAAGCTTTTTGTTTCATGGTATCTTGAATAATTTTTTACGGTAACCTGGACATTTTGAATATTATGATAAGGGTTTCATTCCTTTTAAAACCCTCTGGAGAATGCTGATTTGTTTTTGGTGCTATTGCTTTCAATGTTGTTCTTGTGGTAATCAACCTAGTTAGGTCAAGACTCCACATTCTTTCCTGCTTTCTGTGTGAGGTGTTTACAACGTCAGTTCATTTTTCAAAGACTTTTCAAGAATGTTTGTGTATGTCCTTTGCATATGCCATGTGGGGTTTGATCTGGACCTTGGGCAATGTTTATATTGCACCTCAGTTGTCAAATGGTGTATTATCTTTTTTGTGTGTATTTCATGCATGATATGGTTTGGCTTTGTGTCCCCACCCAAATCTCACCTTGAATTGTAATCCCCACATGTGGAGGCAGGGACCTGGTGGGAAGTGATTGGATCATGGGGGCAGTGTCCTCCATGCTGTTCTTATTACAGTGAGTGAGTTCTCATGAGATCTGAAGGTTTTAATAAGTGGTGGTTTTCCCTTGCTTTCTTTTTCTTGCCACCTTGTGAAGAAAGGACTTGCTTCTCTTTTGCCTTCTGCCATAATTGTAAGTTTCCTGAGGCCTACTCAGCCATCTGGAACTGTGAGTCAATTAAACCTCTTTCCATTATAAATTTCCCAGTCTCAGGTATTAATAGCAGTGTGAAAACAGACTAATACAATGCACACATAGCTTGGGGGGTGAGCCCTGAACTTTTGTTGCTTCATACTCAGAATCAGTGATCTCTTGTTTCTTCTCTCAGGGATTTTCCCTACACCCTCCAGCCAGAAGGGGTCTATTTTACCATTCCTCTGACTATAAAGATGGAATTTTCTCCAAGTTTTATCTTTTCACAATGATGTGCAGGTCCTTGTCACTTGAGGTCAAGTGACATGCAAATGTGATATTTCCTCCACACTTACATAAGAGAAACATCTTTTCCTAGTTTGTCTATTTAGAGAGATAAGCTTTCTCTCCTGGTTTTAGGTGATCATGCCATACTGCCTCAGATTGGGCTTGTCTTGAGGCAGGGCTGAGAGGAAAAATTAGAAAGGAAGAAAAAAATAAATATTTCTCTTGCACCGAATGGCAAGGTTTTTTTGTAGAGTATTTGCTGACCTGCTTGCCATGCAATTACTGGTTTAGCCTCCCCTAGAGTTAATGCTAGAAGATAAAGGAAGAAAAAGAAAACCCTCTTCTAAATTGGCCTTTCTTCAGGTTTTGATTTCCTGCTCCAATATTCCTATTGTTGACTTTTCAGCATTCTCAAGTAGTTAGTGTCCTGTATTTTGTGATGTTTTTAGATGTAATTAATGTAATAGGATTACTCATTGCAGCTGGAACTGTGCCCTATATTCTTATTTTTAGGTGGTTAAGTTATTGTATAGGTTAACTACACAAATAACACCAAGAAGTAATGACAGATGCTAAACCATGACCTTTTCCTTAAATTAATATTTTGTAAATTAAATATAATTCTCTTTATCATCAACAATCCATTAACTTAAAAAACTATTAGCTAAAGTTGAAAGAGGTAAAAATTGCATGAATTCCACGGCTCTCTGGTTTTCCTTTTGAATGGGAAACCAGACCTCATTTCATCTCAACCTGAATACAAAACAAAATAAGAATATTTCATCTTTAAGATAAATCATAGTCAACAAACTAGACAGAGGAAGAATAAGAAAGTTCTTATAATTTACTTCCAAACAAAGTTAGCAGTGACTCTTCAGTTGTCATGTTGTCTTCAATTTTACAAAGACAAAGACTTTTATAAAAAATTCTTTATATAGTGTGTCCTCAGTGATCTGAGAGGACAAGAGAAATGACACAATCTCTTTTAAGCTGAAAATCTTATAATGAAAAAGACACACCTCAGCAGGCATGGTGAAATTTCAGATAATCAAATAACAGGTAGTCATATTCTGATTTTCAGAATATAACTGTGCACATTTATCTTCACAGATAGTTTCTGCAAATGGACACATCCTCAAACCTATGTGCTTGCTACTTTTTGATGATCATCAGGGACTAATAAAACTTTCTTTAATAACCCTGAAAATGTAATATAATAAGCCTGTGCTTTTTTCATCACAAAACTGTTTCTAGAAATTGACAGAAGTTCATTTTAGTTGATACATTTACTCAACTCAGACCAATAAAACTAACATTACGCCCCATTTCTCTTACCTGCTACCATGATCACTCAATATTTTGAGTTAAAATTCACATTTTTAAAGAAAATTAGACTTTATTTTGAAGACTAAAATATATAAGTAAATAAGAGTATCTAATTAATCCTATTACATTTGGCTTTAAATTCAACTCCAAGCTTCTGCCAAAATGTATATAATCTATAAATTTTAATTTAAAAGAAAGTTTTAAAATTCACAGATATGAAAACAAATCCTTAAAACTAAACTCTATGAATAATTACAGATTGACCAATATATAAAATATATCAGACAAAATAAAAGGCAGCGTTCAATCTCTGTCTTTTGGAAGATATTAAACTTTTCCCCTAAGAAAAAATATTTAATTTACCTCTACTCCAGAAACTAAAGCAGAGTGAATAATATTATTAAAATTCAGAAGAGTCATTTATGTAAGGAATTGGAAATGCCTAATTGTACAGTAATCTAAATTGATTTATCAGAACACTTTCTCTTTCATTCGGCTTTCAATTGGCTTAATCTTTTTATAATTTAGCTATTTAGGTATCATATATCGAACTCGAAGTTAGATAAATGTTTGCCTGTATATTTAAGGTGCTCCCAAAAGATGCTTATAATTCAGTTTTGTTCATTTGTGTCTTTGGGATTAAGAAAATAAATGCCACACTCAAGAATATAAAGTATAATTGTCTTGGGTCCTCTTTTCAGAAAACAGCAATAATTAGTAATATTCCAGAAGATGTCAGATAGCTAAGCCTGAAATCAATGACTATAGTAAAACTGCCTCTTAGCTTACTTAAACAACATATAGTAGTGAGAGACTTTCCCAAAGACAGGCTAAATATCTTTCCGTCTAAAATTTCAGAACTTCTCTGAAAAAGACACAACATTTTAACGTTGAAGGAGAATTCAGTGGTCATTTATCATAAAGACTACAAATTCATTTCTCACATATCTACAAGTATATGACAGATGTGAACTTGAACTGATGTATAACAACAGAAAGACTGGGGGTGATTTCCAGAGCAGAGTTTGGTTTGGGTCTTGGACAGTGTTTATATGGAAATTTAGTTCCCAAAGCCTTCATTATACTTCTTCAGGTGTATTCCATGCATATGCCATTTACCGGCAAACTGCACATGTCTGGGCACTTTGGCAAATCTAAGATTGCAGACTTACTTGAATATTTCTAATTCATTTCTTAATGCCACGCAGACCCAAAATGTTTTTATAAAATCCATTTCATATGGCATTCAAACTGTGGTATTATAGTTTGCCACCTCTGATCTAGTCAAGCATGTATTTTTCTGGAAGAGAAAATTAAGAGTCCACAGGAAAGTTACTTAGTCTAAGACCTGCCTGTTTAACAAGCTAACAAAGTAAAGATTGGACACTAGGTCACATAAAGCCCCCGTCAGGGCTTTTCCCACTACTCTCAAAGACTTTCCTTTCTCTTTTACTGTATTTTAAATAGTAGTAATTTCCCAAATATAAGCAAAATATTTTTAAAAGTGGAAACACATTTAATCTCTGATTAAACGAAAATATATTTACAGTTGCATTCACCTTTCTCAAAATTATAACAAAGATCATATAAATAGGAAAGAAAGGCATAATACATTGAGATAATTAGCAAAACAGAACTGAGATTCCCAGAGTAACTCATGTGAAAGGAAACACTAATTCATCTCGGAATCAAGCACCTTCTGATTAATTTCAGTACTCAGATTTCTTTCTCAACAATATATTTGCACAGACACTGTATTAGTCCGTTTTCATTCTGCTAATAAAGACATACTCAAGACTGGGAAATTTATATAGAAAAAGAGGTTTAATGGACTCACAGTTCCATGTGGTTGGGGAAGCTTCACAGTCATGGTGGAAGGCAAAAGGCACATCTTACATGGCAGCAGACAAGAGAGAATGAGAGCCAAGTGTAAAAGGTTTTACCTTATAAAACCATCAGATCTTGTGAGACTTATTCATTATCATGAGAACAGTATGGGGGAAACCTCCAGAGAGATTCGATTATTTCCCACCGGGTTCCTCCCACAATACCTGAGAATTTTGGAAGCTATATATTCAAGATGAGATTTAGACGGGGACACAGCCAAACCATATCAGACACTATAAGTAATAGCACTGGATAAGCTATTTCCTAAAAATTAGTGTTGGTAAATATGGATTATAGCTTAGGCTTCTTCTAGATAAGATTGTACATGTGAACAGTGCTATACATGACCCTTCTCATTGACTGTAATGAGGTCACCTTGTAGGCTTTCCAATTGTTGACACATGGAATCACTTTCCATTAATTAAGACATAGCTACAAAATATAGCGCTTGAAATGAAATCCATTATAAAGATAACTGCCTAGTATGAATTATTTGAACATTACAAAACAAACACCTTAATTTCCTGCCTTTTGTCTCAATTTGAAAATACTATGGCCCCAAAACACTTTCAAACTGAGTGTTGTGGAGGCTTTTTCTATTTTTCCTTTTCTCTTCTCTGCTTTCCTATTTTCTCGCCTTAGCTATTTTACTCTAATTCACTGATTTTATCATTCATTCTTTCATTTAACAAACATTTTGACACTGCTACTAAGCACTAGGGATAAAAATAATTGCAAAATATGCTAATACAACTCAGACTCTAGTCGGAGAGTAAGACATATAAGTAAATAAAATTAGTAGGGCAATAAGTATTATAAGAAAAATGTGCACAAGGTAGTAGGGGACGCTGAAGAGGGAGTGACTATCTCTAATTGGTTTTATCAGGAAAGGCTTCACAGAAGAAGCCACATTTCAGCTCAGGCCAGATGAATGACAAGAGCTTTTCAGACTGACAAATGGGAAATGTATTACAGAGAGTAGAAATACTATGATTAAAGGATGTTATTGAGGGCATGGGCATAGCCTTATCCATCTTTTTATACATAGAACCTACTTCAGTGTCTGGAATATTACAGGTAATCAATAAATGGTTGTCATAAAAAATGTTGTGCATTGGGAGCTAAAATACTTCAGGTTATGAGAGCATAAGATTAATAGGAAGGAGTGGTGAGAATGATGCTATAAAGGCAAATTGGGAATAGATGACAAAAGATCATTAATACCAAGCTAAGGAGTTTGACCTTTATATAATGATCAGATGAAAGGCATGAGCAGGTTATAATATTGGCTGATTTAAGCAGAGCAACAGTGAGAGGAAAAAACAAATTAGTAGGCTCTAGAAGTAGTCCTAGTCCTAGTCCTAGAAAAATAGAAGAAGTCATACCTAATGTAGATGACCAGTTGATGGGTGCAGCAAACCACCATGGCACATGTATACCTAGGTAACAAACCTGCCATTGTGCACATGTATCACAGAACTTGAAGTATAAAAAAAAAAATCTCCTTAATTCCCTATTTGACTATGATTATTTTCTGCTGGGACCCTGCCTGCTACAATGAGGAATGCGAGGTTTTTGTTATAAACCTGTACAAACAAAATCAGAAAATAAAGATATTATTTGAAAGCCAATATAATATAGGTATATAATAATACATCTAGAAATGTGTCAATAAAGCATCACAAAATTGTGATAAATGAGCAAAAGAAGAAATTTTAACAAGAAAGAGATATAATTATAGTTTAGGTAAAGGGCTAAAATCTGAACAAGTCATAGAATAAATAATTTATTTTTATATAGAAATAAAATGTGAAGGCCTGGGATTACATTAGATTGAAATTGAACCATAAATGGAAATTCACAACTTTCACAATAAGATCTTTTCCATCTCTGACACTACAGTTGCCTGCTGTATTGTCACCCTACCCACTACCAGTGCAAGTCTGGAATCATCTCACTTGCAAGTTAGTAACCAAATGTTGGTCTGAAATACAGTTTTCCACAAAAAGGAATGAGGAAAGTTGCTGATTCTGTGCCTTGAATAGTGGAAAAACAAACATGGTCCTGCACATCTTTCTTATTCCAGAAAGAGTGATTTAAATGTTTCTATGGTAGTGGTAAAGGGTAAAAGTCACAAATTAAAATGACTTGAACTAGCTAGATTGTGATCATTTGAACATAAAAAGGAAAATACAAATTATAAATAATTAAATCCTGTGAAATCTGTGACAATATTAAATCTGTGAAAGTCCAGATATTTAAAGAATGTAAAAAGTTAATATAAAAAGAATGAAAATAACAGAGAGCAGATATATATGCTCATCTGTCTTCCTTTGTTAAGTATATACCTTTTGATAAATTATAGATATCTATTTTTCTCTATAGAAATAGGGAAGAACTCCAAATACCATTTTTCTAGTCTATACTTATACAGTGAGAAATCTGGATCCTTAAAACTTAAATACAGTTTCTTACTTGCAAAATTATTCTCTAATGCCACCACTTACAATAAACCTACTAAAAGGTCCAATATTTCTTTAAATTTTTTTAATTTAAAAAATATTTTTTTAGTTTTAGTTTTTGTAAGTACATAGTAAGTGTATGTATTTGTTGGGTACATGAGATACTTTGACACAGGCATGCAAGGTGTAATAATCACATTATGGAAAATGGGATATTCATCCCCTCAACCATGTGTCCTTTGTGTTACAAACAATCTAATTATACTGTTTTAGTTATTTTAAAATACATAATGAAATTATTATTGACTATAGTCACTCTGTTGTGCTAGTAGATTCTTTTATTTTTTTGTTTTTATTTTTAACCTGTTAACAATCCCATTTCCCTCCAACCCCCCTGCTACCCTTCCAGCCTCTAGCAACCATCCTTCTATTCTCTATCTCCATGAGTTTAATTGTTTTAATTTTTAGCTCCCATAAATAAGTGAAAACATGTAAAGTTTGCCTTTGACTGCCAGACTTATTTCACTTGACATAATGACCTCCAGTTCCATTGTGGTTGCAAATGACTGAATCTTTTTCTTTTTTGTGGCTGAATAGTTCTCCATTGTATATGTGTACCACAATTTTTTTCTTTATCCATTCATCTGTTGATGGACACTAAGGTTGCTTCCAAATCTGGGCTACTGTTTTCAGCACTGCAACTAATATGGGGGCCTCTTTGATACATTGATTTTCTTTCTTGTGGGCATATGCCCAAGCAGTGGAATTGCTGATCATATGGTAGCTCTATTTTTAGTTTATTGAGAAACCTCCAAACTGTTCTCCAAAGTTAATTCCTAGATATTTAATTTTCTTTGTCGCTATTGAGATCACTTTTTATTATTTCTAATTTTTTATTTCTGTGGGTATATAGGTGTATATATATTCAGGGAGTACATGACATATTTTGATACAAACATGCAATGTGAAATAAGTACATCATGGAAAATGGGATATCCATCCCCTCAAGCATTTATCTTTTATGTTACAAATAATTCAACTGTACTACTTTAGTAATTTTATTTATTTATTTATTTATTTATTTATTTATTTATTTAGAGACAGGGTCTCACTCTGTCACCCAGGCTGGAGTGCAGTGGTGCAAGTACACATTACTGCAGCCTCAACCTCCCAGGCTCAAGTGATCCTCCCACCTTAGCCTCCATGTGTGTGCCACCATGCCCAGCAAATGTTTGTGTTTTTTGTAGAGATGGGGTTTTTCCATATTGCCCAGGCTGTTCTCAAACTCCTAGGCTCAAGAAATCTGTCTGCCTTGGCCTCCCAATGTGCTAGGATTACATGCATGAGCCACTGTGCCTGGCCAGATTTTCTATATCCATTTATCTGCTGATGGACACTAAGGTTGTTTCCAAATCTTGGATATTGTCAACAGTGCTGCAACAAACATGGTAATGCAGATATCTCTTCAATATACAGATTTCCTTTCTTTTGGGTATATACTCAGCGTTAAATTGTTGGATCATATGGTAGCTCTTTTTTAAGTTTTTTGACAAAGCTGCAAACTGTTCTCCATAGTGGTTGTCTAATTTACATTCCCACCAACAGTGCACAAGTGTCTCCTTTCCTCCACATTCTTACCAACATTTGTTATCGCCTATCTTTTAGATATAAGCCATTTTAACTGGAGTGAGACGATACCCCATTGTCAGGGTAAACAGTTTGGGGTTGGCTAGTTTGAAACATTTGGGGAAGCTCTAAGCTATATGGGTAACTCTATATATCTGGTTGCCTGGTACCTGGCCCTGGAATGATTAAAGCAGAGAAATATTGCTTCCTGGGGTGTATGGGCCAGATAGAGGAGGTATGACTCTAGATTGGTTAGTTTGCATATAGAAGGTATATTCCAGGATGAATATTTTGCTAGCTTTTAAGAATCAGCTAGCCCAAGAAGAGTCAAGCTTTCCTGAACCAGAAAGATTTTTAAGATACTGAAACATTACAATATATAGAAAATCATATGTGTGTGTATATATATATATATATATATATACACACACATACATACATACATATACAATAAGCAATATACTCACTCTTAATATCCTGCACCAGAGTAATACACTTGTTACAGTTAATGGCCCTACATTAACAAATCATTATCAGCCAAAGTAAATAGTTTACATTAGTGTACATTCTATCAGTTTTGGGCAAAGGTATAATTACAGGTATTCAACATTATATAGTGGTATCATACAAAGCAGTTTTACTGCCCTAAAAATCCTCTGTGCTTCACTTATTCATTCCCTCCCCTGAAACCCCTGATAACCACTGATCTTTTTACTGTCTTCTTACTTTTCCATTTTCCAAGATGTCATATACTTGAAATCATATAATATGTAGCTTTTTAGGCTCACTTTTTCACATAGTATTATGCATTTAAATTTATTTCATGTCTCTTCATGTCTTGATAGCTCAGTTATTTTTAGCACTCAATACTACTATATTGTCTAGATGTATCAAAGTTTATTTTGTCTATTCATCTACCGAAGAATATCTTGAACACTTCCAAATTCTGCTAACTATGAATAAAACGACTATAAACATTCCTATGACAGTTTTTGTGTTAACATAACTTTTCACAACCTTTGGGTAAATACCAAAGAGCATGATTGCCAGATCACATGTTAAGAGGATATTTAGTTTTGTAGCTTTGTAAGAAACTGCCAAACTGTTTTCCAAAGTGGTTGTACCATTTTGCATTCCCACCAGCAATGAATGAAAGTTCCTGTTTCTCCACATGCTCACCAGTATTTGGTGATGACAGTGTTTTGAATTTTGGTCATTCTAATGAGTCTATAGTAGTGTCATATCGTTGTTTTAATTTGCAATTTTTATGTGTTTGTTATCTGTATATCTTCTTTGGTAAGATGTCTGTGTAGCCTCTGGCCTATCTTCTTAATCAAGTTTTTTGTTTTCTTATTGTTGAATTTTAACAGTTCTTTTGTCTTCTGCAAATATTTTCTCCTACATTGTGTCTTACCTTTTCATTCTCTTGACAGTGTCTGCCTTGGAGTAGAGTTTTTAATTTCAGTGAAGGCTAGCTTATCAATTATTTCATTCATGAATAGTGTCTTTGTTGTTGTATCTAAAAACTTACCACCCTACCCAAAGATATCTAGATTTTTTTCCTATGATATATTCTGTGAGTTTTATATTTGTGAAATCCTCTGACTTCATTCTCCTTTCATATTGTGTTGACTAATCTGGGTTATTTGTGTTCATTTTTAAAATATTCTTTCCCTCCAGTTCTTAAGATTTTGTAATTTCTACTTATCTAACTTCAAGTTCACTGATTCTTTCTTTTGCTACCTCCATTCTGCTGTAAAGTCCATCAGTGAAATAAAATATGGCTTTTAAAAATGTCTAGTATCGTTTTTTTCTTTTCATTTCTTTAGCTTCCATTTAGTTCTAAAAATTCTATTCATCTAGTAAGATATTTATTTATTTCTCTCTACCAAGCATTCAAGTGATGCACCCATCTTACAATTTGCCATTCATTTTTCCAGATACGGGGTGTTTTCTCAAGTCTGCTACTTCCTTCTGTGCACACTTCTATGCCCATTTCTTGCAATTCATCTCTATCCTGCTTTGTGATCTACCAGTTTTCAAATTTTTCTAAGCATTTTCTCTCTCAAAGAGGATCCCTCTTTTTCTGGAAGTGATATATCACTGATTCTACCTCTCATAGCTTCCTGTTTCTTTCTCTTGTCTTTCGCATGTTCTACCTGATTTTCTATTCTGGCTTGGGCTCTGGAAATGGTAGTACTGGTTTGGAATGTTCATTCACACTTGCAAGTACTTTAAATTTTGTTCTAGTCTCTGTATCTTGGTTAAAGTGTAGACATGGGATATGGATAATTCAGTTGGCTCTTCTTATTTATCTGTATGGTTTTCAGATGATATATGTAAAAATTCGGATGTTGTTAGCTGAATTTATCCTATGGTAACCTAGAAGTCCCTGGACTTCTCCTTGTTACTAATGTACAAAAAGATAGTATTGTGCCTATAAAAATATATTTATCCACTACTCATAGAAAGGAACAACCAGTATCAGCCATTCCAAAAACATACCAAAAGGTAAAGAGCATCACCATAATGAAGAATCTACATCAACTAATGGGCAAAACAGCCAGCTAGCATTAAATGGCAAAATAAAACTCACATATATCAATATTAATCCTAAATTTAAATGGCCTAAATGCCCCAATCAAAAGACAAAGACAGGCAAATTGGATAAAAAGCTAAAATCCATCGGTATGCTGTATCTAGACCCATCTCACATGCAAGGATACACAAAGACTCAAAACAGAGAGATGGAGGAAGACATACCAACCAAATGGAGAGAAAAAAAAACAAACAAAAAAAAAAACACAAAAAAAACACAAAAAAAACAGAAGCTGCAATTTTCGTCTCTGATAAAAC
>CAUYLG010072285.1:0-10988 GCA_963573385.1 Cacajao melanocephalus | reverse complement strand
AGAAAGAAAGAAAGAAAGAAAGAAAGAAAGAAAGAAAGAAAGAAAGAAAGAAAGAAAGAAAGAAAGAGAGAGACAGAGAAAGAAAGAAAGAAAGAAAGAAAGAAAGAAAGAAAGAAAGAAAGAAAGAAAGAAAGGAAGGAGGGCGGGAGGAAGGGAAAGAAAGAAAGAAGGAAAGAAAGAGAAAGAAAGAAAGAAAGAAAGAAAAAGAAAGAAAGAAAGAGAAAGAAAAAGGAAGAAAAGGAAGAGAAGGAAGGAAGGAAGGAAGGGAGGGAGGGAGGGAGGGAGGGAGGGAAAGAGAAAGAAAGAAAGAAAGAAAGAAGAAAGAAAGAAAGAAAGACATTCTAGTTCACAGTCAAATTGTTCTACACACAAAAATGTTTTATTTTGTTTTCACAAAATTCCTTTTGCTAACAATGCCTATATCCTGTCCAGCCATCAGAATCTTATTCACCCTTGAAGGCCCAGCTAATATTTTACCCTATCATAAGATGTTATGTATACCAAAGCAACCACTTAAAAATGAAGCAATGGGTTGTAGCTAATAAGCCAATAAAGTAGATAAAATGGAACAATACAATAATTTTTAAACTAAGAGAAAACAGAAAAAGAAAACGAAGAGATAGAACAAATATAATATACTTGACAAGGAGGTAAATTTAAATGAAGAAGATCAATAACAGCAATAAATATAAACATACTAGACAAAAAGTAAAAATTGTCAGAATGGATTGAAGAACAAGACCCAACTATCAGTTACTTACAAAAAACTCACCTGCATTTATTTGTTTATTTTGAGACAGAGTCTTGCTATGACACCCAGGCTTCAGTGCAGTGGTGTGATCTCAGCTCATTGCAACCTCCACCTCCTGGATTCAAGTGATTCTCCCACCTCAGTCTCCTGATTGCAGGGACTGCAGGTGCACACCACTACACCTGGCTAATTTTTGTATTCTTATTAGAAATAGGGTTTCACCATGTTGGCCAGGCTGGTCTCAAATTTCTAGGCTTAAGTGATCCACCTGCCATTGCCTCCCAAAGCAGCACTGGGATTACAAGCAAGAGCCACTGCGCCTGTCCAAAAACTCAAACTCACTTTAAATATAAAGACATAAATAGTAAAAAAAAAAAAAAAAAAGGAAATATAGGAAATATTACTATATTTCTATATTATGAATATATTGTATATGCTATATTACTGCTAAACAAAAGAAAGCTGAAGTGGCTATATTAGTGTTAGTCAAGACAGATATCAGGATATGGAATCTGGGCAAGGGTAATCATTTTGTAATGGCAAAATGATTGGTTTATTGATATAACGATCTATAGTCTTGGTACCTAACAACTGAGTTTTGAATTGTACGAAGGCAAACCTAATAGAATTCAAAATGAAATAGACAAATCCAAAATTACAATCAGGAATTTAACAACTCTCTCAATAATTGCTAAAAGAAGTAGACAGAAATCAAATCTAAAAAATGCTTGAACAATGCTGTCAAACAACCAGAACTAACTGGTGTTTGTAAAATACTACACCCAAAAATAGAAGAATGTTTCAAGTATACATGGAGCATTTAATAAGATTGGTCATATTCTGGGTCATGAACTATGTCATAATACATTTAAGGGGAGTCAAATTATACAAAGTATGTTCTGTGACCGTGTTATGAAATTAGAAATCAATAAGAGAAAGATACTTAGAAAATTTCCAAATATTTGGAAAATATATAAAACACTTCTATATAACCCATTGGTCAAAGAAAAAAACTAGAAGATATTTTGAATGACATGAAAATGAAAACAACCACAGAATTGGTGCAATGCAGTTAAAGTAGTACTCAGAAGAAAAGAATTGTCTAAAACCAATTACCTAAATTTTACTTTCTTAAACTAGAAAAAGAAAAGGAAATTAAACTCCAAATAAGCAGAAGAAATATTTTATTTATTTATTTATTTATTTATTTATTTATTTATTTATTCAATGTACTTTAGGTTCTGGGGTACATGTGCAGATCATGCAAAATTGTTGCACAGGTACGTACATGGCAAGGTGGTTTGCTGCCTCCATTCCCCCATCACCTATACCTGGCATTTCTCCCTATATTATCCCTCCCCCAACACTGTCCTTCCCCTAGTGCCCACCAACAGACACCAGTGTGTGATGTCCCCCTTCCTGTGTCCACGTGTTCTCATTGTTCAACACTAGCCTATGAGTGAGAACATACGGTGTTTGATTTTCTATTCTTGTGTCAGTTTGCTGAGAATGATGGTTTCCAGATTCATCCATGTCCCTACAAAGGACACAAACTCATCATTTTTATGGCTGCATAGTATTACATGGTGTATACGTGCCACATTTTCTTTGTCCAGTCTATCATACATGGGCACTTGGGTTGGTTCCAGGCCTTTGCTATTGTAAACAGTGCCATGATGAACATACGTGTGCATGTGTCTGTATAATAGAACAATTTATAGTCCTTTGGGTATACACCCAGTAATGGGATTGCTGGGTCAAATGGAATTTCTATTTCTAGATCATTGAGGAATCGCCACACTGTCTTCCACAGTAGTTGAACTAATTTACACTCCCACCAACAGTGTGAAAGCATTGCTATTTGTCCACATCCTCACCAGCATCTATTGTCTCCAAATTTTTAAATAATCACCATTCTAACTGGCGTGAGATGGTATCTCAATATGGTTTTGATTTGCATTTCTCTAATGACCAGTGATGATGAGCATTTTTTCATGTTTGTTGGCTTCATATATGTTTTCTTTTGAAAAGTGTCTGTTCATATCCTTTGCCTACTTTTGGATGAGTTTGTTTGTTTTTTCTGTAAATCTGTTTTAGTTTTTTGTAGATTCTGGATATTAGCCCTTTGTCAGTATTTTATTATTTTTAAAATTAAGTTCTTGGGTACATGTGCAGAACGTGCAGTTTTGCTACATAGGTATACACGTGCCATGGTGGTTTGCTGTATCCATCCCCCCGTCAGAGATGAAGTAAAGGAAATAGAAAACAGAAAAGACAATGGAAAATCAATGAGATCTAAAGTTGCTTTACTGAGGTGATCAGTAAATTATAAACTACTAAATATCATGAAAAATAACCAGAAAGAAAGAAAAAAGCCACAAACTACCAAATTTAAGAATGAGAAAGGTAACATACATAACTGCAGATATTAGAGGAATAATAAGAGGATATTATTAACAAAATTGTATGCCTATAAATTTACAAACTTGCATGGAATGAACAGACTGCCTTAAAGACACACTGACAAAATTCCTTCAAGAAGAAATATGTAACCCAAATAGCCCTATTATCTATCTTCAAAATTAATCTTCCAGATCCATATCTTCAAAATAAATGAATAAAATAGAAGCTAGGCACAAATGACTTTACTTTTGAGTTCTACCAAAAAAAAGGAAGCAATAACACCAATTCTATACAAACTCTTCTGGAAAATTGAAGAGAAAAAAATATTTCCAACCTAATTCTATGTGCCAACGTTATGCTAATATCAAAAGGAAGAAATTTATCACAAGAAAGAAATCTACATTCCCATGTACTTCATGAACAGAGACATTTTTTAAAAGTTTAGCATCTTAACAAATGGAATCCAACAGGATACATAAAGGATAATAAATGACCAAATGGGGTTTATCTCAGGAATATAAGTGATTTGAAAATCAATTAATGTAGTTAACTACATTAAATAGTAAAAAAGCATAAGTATACGATAATCTTAAGAGAATTTGAAAAATCACAATCCATTTCTGGTATAAAAAACATCAACAAAATATTTTAGAAAACTTGGAATAGAAAGAGACTTCTTCCACCTGATAGTGAACATCTATCATACGTGATGAATGAATGACTACTCTCCCGCCTTAAACTAGGAACAAGACCAATGTATCACTCTCATCAATTCTATTCAATATTGTACTCTTCACTCTAGCCAGTTCAATCAGTCTAGGAAAAAAATAAAATACATTCAGATGGGAAAACAAGTAAAAAGTGCCTTTATTAACAAATGCCATTTGGGGAATATGCAACTTGATGTGGCCAGATGATGATCTGTGGTAGGTCATAGTTTCTAAAGTGACTAAAAATACCTCCTATGTCACATGCTTTCCTACAAAGTGACCTTGATACGGTTCTCATCAAAAGGTGGAATTTATGTCCCCTTCCATTATAGCTAGATAAGCTCATACCTAAAAGATTGTAGCAGAAATGATGCTCTTGACTTTCAAGGCTAGATTAGAAAAGGTGATACAGCTTTCACCTAGGTTCCTAGAGCAAATGGAGCTTAGAGACCTGAGCAACCTTGTTGGAATTTCAGTTACTCTGAGATTGCCATACTGGAAAGAATCAGGTAGATATTCCTGTTGACTGTCCAGCTCATCTTCAAGCTGACAGCCAGTGTCAACTGCCATGTGAGTTGGCCATTTTTTATTTCCAGGCAAGTTTAGTCTTTCAGATGGCTGAAGTTCCAACCAACATTTGGCTTCAATAGAATGTGAGAATCTAAGCAAGCACTGTCTAGCTGAGATTTCCTGAATTTATGATAAAATTGAAAGCAAAATGAAATCATTGTTTTAAGCTGCTAATTTTGGGCAATTTGTTGGTAGCAATATTAATTGGAACAGTTCTGTCTAGAATACATGGAGTCAGATAACTTTTCTTTTTAGTACATGACTATATGTACTGATAAAGTTCTTAGAATAAAAGTAGGCTGTCTTTTTATTTTTTAATTATAATTTAAGTTTTGGGGTACATGTGTAGAACGTGCAGGTTTGTTACACAGGTTTGCACGTGCCATGGTGGTTTGCTGCACCCATCAACCCATCATTTACATTAGATATTTCTCCTAATGCTATCCCTCACCTAACCCTGCATCCCCCAACAGACCCCAGTGTGTGATGTTCCTCTCCCTGTGTCCATGTGTTCTCATTGTTCAACTCCCACTTATGAGTGAGAACATGTGGTGTTTGGTTTTCTGTTCCTGTGTTAGTTTGCTGAGAATGATAGTTTCCAGCGTCATCGATGTTCTTGCAAAGGACATGAACTCATCCTTTTTTATAACTGCATTGTATTGCGTGGTGTAGATATGCCACATTTTCTTTATCCAGTCTATCATTGATGGGCATTTGAGTTGGTTCCATGTCTTTGCTATTGTGAATAGTGCTACACTAAACAAGTGTGTGCATGTGTCTTTATAGTAGAGTGATTTATAATCCTTTGGGTATATACCCAGTAATGGGATTGCTGGGTTAAATGGTATTTCTGGTTCTAGATCCTTGAGGAATCACCACACTGTCTTCCACAATGGTAGAACTAATTTACACTCCCACCAACAGTGTAAAAGCATTCCTATTTCTCCACATCCTCTCCAGCAACTGTTGTTTCCTGACTTTTTAATGATCACCAGTCTAACTGGAGTGATGATATCTCATTGTGGTTTTGATTTGCATTTCTCTAATGACCAGTAATGATCAGCCTTTTTTCAAAATGTCTTCTTTTGAGAAGTGTCTGTTCATATATTTACCCCACTTTTTGATGGGGTTATTTGTTTTTTTTTCTTCTAAATTTGTTTAAGTTTTTTGTAGATTTTCGGTATTAGCCCCTTGTCAGACAGATAGATTGCAAAATGTTTCTCCCATTCTGCAGTTTGCTTGTTCACTCTGATGGTAGTTCCTTTTCCTGTGCAGAAGCTCTTTAGCTTAATTAGAACCCATTTGTTAATATTGCCTTTTGTAGCCATTGCTTTTAGAGTTTTAGTCATGAAGTCTTGAGGATATCACCATTGGTCCCACAAAAATACAAATTACCATGAGAGAATACTATAAACACCTCTACGCAAATAAACTAGAAAATCTAGAAGAAATGGATAAATTCCTGGACACATACACCCTCCCAAGACTAAACCAGTAAGAAGTCGAATCCCTGAATAGACCAATAATATGTTCTGAAATTAAGGAAGTAATTAATAGCCTACCAACCAAAAGAAGCACAGGACCAGACAGATTCACAGCCAAATTCTACCAGAGGAACAGGGAGGAGCTGGTACCATTCCTTCTGAAACGATTCCAAATGATATTAAAAAAGAGACTCCTCCCTAACTCAGTTATGATGCCAGCATCATCCTGATACCAAAACCTGGCAGTGACACAACAAAAAAAGAAAATTTAGGCCAATATCCCTGAGGAACATCAATGCAAAAATCCTCAATAAAATACTGGCAAGGCAAATCCAGCAGCACATCAAAAAGCTTATCCACCAAGATCAAGGCAGATTCATCCCTGGAATGCAAGGCTGATTCAATGTACGCAAATCAATAAATGCAATCCATCACATAAACAGAACCAAAAACAAAAACCACTATTATTTCAATAGATGCAGAAAAGGCCTTTGATAAAAGTCAACATTCCTTCATGCTAAAAACTCTCAATAAACTAGATATTGATGGAATGTATCTCAAAATAATAAGAGCTATTCTTGACAAACCCACAGCCAATATCACACTTAATGGGCAAAAGCTGGAAGCATTCCCTTTGAAAACTGGCACAAGACAAGGATGCCCTCTCTTCCCACTCCTATTCAACATAGTATTGGAATTTCTGGCCAGGGCAATCAGATAAGAGAAAGAAATAAAGGTAGTCAAATAGGAAGAGAGGAAGTCAAAGTTAATAGCCCAGCTGAACCTTCAGACAACATCCAGCATCAATTACCATGTCAGACAGCCCTTTTTAACTTTCAGGACAGTCAACCTTTCCACTTTCCAAGTTCTTACTGTAGCAACATGAGTGAAGATAAATCAGTCAACCACAGGAAATTTCAGTTCTTTTAATTGCTAAGATGAGGATTCTGGTATTTTCTTTTTTATTGGGAAATTATAGGAAGGTCTAAAGAAAGAATGCATATGTTAAACATTCCAAATTTTATGCAATAAAGAAATATTACTTGTCTTCTTATAGCCTAGTGTATTTTTAGTATATTCTGACTACTTTACAACTGCATTTTTCAGTTGAGAAATCAGAGTAGTGAAGTGGCTTAGGTAAATTGTCCATTTGTTTAACAAATAATGATTATATTGGATATCATGCAAAGCCCTAGAAATACATTAGTGAACTCAAATAACATTATATCTTCCTTTATAAAGTTTACAATTTAGTGGAAAAGATACAGTTGTAAACTGAAAAGTTGAATATACTATGATAATTAAGGATATGTCAGGCTACTGTGTGAATAAAGACAAAGTACCCATATGAAATAATTGATCAGAGAAGCTTCCTAAAACAATCAATAGCCTAAAATTTTCCAAGTGATGAGAAATAATGCCACACAAGGTAACCAAAGGCAAGAGAGAAAAAATATCCAGGTAGTGAAATATCAAATCAGTATTGATTGATCATTTGTATTGATTGTATTTGTACTGATTGCAATAGAGTGATGGATAGTTGGAATATCATTAGATAAAAAGAGAAAAAAATAGATTCCCAGTCTCAACCCCATAACTCCTGAATTTTAATAGCTGGAATGGAGTCAGTCAATGTAGTTATTTTTGTAATCCACTGTTTGGGGAAAACACTTTAATGACTATTTATTCTTTGACTTTAAGTTCTGGGATACATGGGCTGAATGTGCAGGTTTTTTACCTAGGTATACATGTGCCACGGTGGTTTGTTGCCCCTATCAACCCGTCATGTATGTTTTAAGCCTCGTGGGAATTAGGTATTTGTTCTAATGTTCTCCCTCCCCGTTCTCCCCACCTCCCGACAGGCCCCTGTGTGTGTGATGTTCCCCTCCCTGTGTCCATGTGTTCTCATTGTTCAATTCCCACTTATGAGTGAGAACATGTGGTGTTTGGTTTTCTGTTCCTGTGTTAGTTTGCTGGGAATGATGGTTTCTAGCTTCATCCATGTCCCTGTGAAGGACATGAGCTCATTCTTTTTTATGACTGCATAGTATTCCTTGGCTTATATGTAAGAAATTTTCTTTACAGTCTAACATCAGTAGGCATTTGGGTTAGTCCCATATCTTTGCTATTGCAAATAGTGCTGCAATAAGCACACATGTGCATGTGTCTTTATAGAAGAATGATTTATATTCCTTTGGGAATATACCCAGTAATGAGACTGCTGGGTCAAATGGTATTTCTGGTTCTAGATCCTTGAGGAATCACTACACTGGGAAATGATCACTTTCTTTGTTTGTAGAAAACAGGGTTGATGAAATGGAAAAATTAACTATTTATCATCATATACTGCTGTGTTTATGTCCAATTACAGTTTTAGATTCTTTAGGGCTTTCTTTGCACTTCTAGGACAATTTCTCCTAAGCAATTTAAGATTTTGAAGCCCTCTTTAATATTTTCCAGAAAAGAAACTTGTCTTGTTTCTTTTAAGAAGAAAAAAACTACTTTTTTGAAACCAAGAAATCACATTTATAATTATTGTAGAGAGGATGTGAAAGATTTATTTTTTTTTTACTTAGTATAATGCCCTTGAGGTCCACCAAAGTCTTTGTGTTCATAATAATTTGTTTTTCTTTTATTGAAGAATGGTATTTCATTGTATAGATATACCACTATTTGGTTATCCATTCACCTATTGAGAGATATTTTGGCTCTTCATTTTTTGCCTATTACAAATAACTTTTCTATTAACATTTATAAACAGATTTTTGTGTGGCTGTGAGTTTTAACTTCTTTAAGATAAATACCCAAGAGTGTGATCACTGAGTCTTTTAGGAAGAATTTGTTTAACTTTCTAAGAATCTGCCAACCTTTTCCAGAGTAGCTGTACTATCTTACATTCCTGCCAGCAACGTATGAGAGACATGGTTGCTTCACATCCTTGTCCATATCTTCTCTTAATGGAGAGGTACATTCCCCAGATATGGTAGCTCATGGGATGGCTAATTCCTTCCTGTTCATCAGCCAGATGCATCCTACCTTTCACTTAGTAAAAAGGTAAGAACTACTGATTCATTCCCAAGTCTGTTTATATTCAAATATGTTGCCTATGTTTCTTAGAAGTACTGAGTGGGAGAACCATACTTTATTGCGTTATATTAGAAAACAGGAGTATAAAATGTATTCGTTTGCCTCTGATTAACAACAGAAGTTTTTTTTTAATGATGTGGAAAGACAGCATACACATTCTGAATTGTTCAAAACAATAAAAGATGGAATTAAAAACAAAATAAGCCACCTACTGGTGAAAGGCACAGAACTTGTACCATAGAGGTAAAGATGCTCCCCAGCATACCTGAGGAAAGCTCTGTCTCTAACAATAGATAAGTTTGAAAAAAAAATCACCTCCTCCATTTAATCATACAGGAAATTTTTGTTGAGCATCAAAGAAAGATTTCCTACTTGGGTAATATTAAGCTTCAGAGTTAATGTTAGAAAAACACATACCAAGTTGTCTTTGCAGAGTCAGGGGTCAATAAGAGTAATTTACAGGCATTTTTAACTGGAAAAAGTAGAAACAATTTAATGTAACACAAAAAAAGTGTTACTATGTTGACTGGGACCTTATAATTTAATTTGGAAAATAAATAGCATTTTAAAATAATGAGCCTTCCAATTTAAGCAATAATAGGCATTGTTGCTCCTATTTTAAAATTATGTAACATTTGAAATAATGTAATTTTGTTAATTACATATTTATTAAATATGATATATGATTTCTTACTGTAAAACATAAGATTAGTACACATTCGATGAAAGCTCCATTGAATCCCATGTTGTTCTAGTCTCCTCCTTAGAGATAAACACTCTTATCTGAATGAAATGTATCATCTCAGAACTCTGCCTGTATGTTCACCATGTATGTCTTCGTATGTATGAAATATACAGTTTTGTTTTTGATAAATGGGATTATACTTTGCACATTATTTTGTAATTTGACTTTTTAACTTAATATGTCTTGAAGAGCATTCTGTGTGTAAAGGCACAGGATATATAATGCACCAAATTATTTTTAATTGCTTCATATTTTATAACATAGATGCAATTGATTTAGGTCATCATTCCCATATTGATACAATTTATTCCCTTCATTTTTTGTTTATGGCTCTTAACAACTAATAGTACAATAAACATAGATGGTCCAGAGTTGAATTGAAATTTTTACCCTCTGTGAAAGTCTTTGCCTTTTCATAGTTGCAGCTGATATATTTGATTTTAGTACCTTATATTGGGTTTTCTATTTATAATGGCTTCTTGATATCTTCTGTATTTTGCTAATAAGGATCATGCTTCATTTATTTTCTCTAGTAAAACATATGCATCATTTTTTCTAGCAGTTCTATAACTACATACAAGCTTAAAACTGTATTCCATAATTATCAATGCAAATAATAAAATATTTTCATCCTAGCATTATTTTTAACGACTAAAATAATTGTAATAACTTACGTTTTCTGGAATTCATTATATTAGGTAAAAACAAGAGCTTTATTTTTATAGTTTATTAGGGAATTGAGAAAATATCACCTCTGAATCACATTATCAAAGCAGACTTGGATTCCAACTAGGTTTGAGGATTTTTTTAAGTTACATATAATTTTTGAAGACTATAAAAGCGTATGTGTTTTAAACATGAGCCCTGACAAAGGCTTCCACTGGTAACCCTGGGCTCGGTAAAGGAAATCTCATTAGCAAACTGCAAGGTGTGTGTGTGTGTGTGTGTGTGTGTGTGTGTGTGTGTGTGTGTGATTTTTAAAGCTCTAAATCTAAATCCATACCTAGTTGGTAAGGATATTTTATTTTTACTGCTTGGGAATAATAATTAATTGAGACAGTAGCTAGGCCACAAGAGGATAAGGGGAGATAAAATGCTACTTTTTTTTTTTTTTTGAAAGAAAGAAAAAGAGAGGAAAGAAAGTGAGAGTGAAAGAAAGAAAGAAAAAGAATGTATGAGAGAAAGAAAGAGGAAGAAAAAGAGGGAGAGAGAACAGGATTCTTGTTCTACTGCCCAGG
>CAUYLG010072284.1:0-18367 GCA_963573385.1 Cacajao melanocephalus | reverse complement strand
GTTTTTATGATTTAAAATATTAAAGTATAAAAATATGATATAGAATATAAAAATATGATGTATAATATATAAACATAATTATAAAATATGATATAAAATACACATATTAAATATATGATATAAAATGTCATAAAATATTATATTTTTAATATGATACTTTTGTATCATGCCCACAGAGCACCTCCCAATGATCCACTGTCATCAGATGAAGAGTTTATTCCCATAGTTGTCTTCCTATTTCCTAAAAAAATGCTCCCTTTTCCTGTTGCTGTTTCCTCCTCCTATTCACAGTGAAAGCTGTTTTCTTCCTTACTTCTGATTCACTTTTGATATGGTTGTTTCCCCACCCAAACTTCATCTTGAATTGTAATTCCCACAATTCCCACATGCAGTGGGAGGAACCCAGTGCAAGGTGATTGAATTATAGGGGTGAATCTTTTTGGCACTGTCCTCATGATAATGAGTGATATCTGATAGTTTTAAAAATGGGAGTTTCCTTCCCCAAGCACTCTCTTTGCCGGCTGCCATCCATGTAAGATGCAACTTGCTGCTCCTTGCCTTCCACCATGATTGTGAGGCCTCCCTAGCCATGTGGAACTGTCAGTTCATTAAACCTCTTTCTTGTGTAAATTGTCCAGTCTTGGGTATGTCTTTATCAGCAGCGTGAAAACAGGCTAATACAACTTTTGACCATTTCTAAAGTGTTTCATTCCAAGCAGTGCAATTCCCCTGCTCTGATCAAGAACTAATGGGCATTTCTGAGTCATCTTACTTCCTCTCAGCTGCATTCAACAGGGCCATTCATGACTTTCTTGACTTCCATTTTTGCTTTTCTCTCATACAGCTATCTCTAGGCTCACAATATCCAAGTGCTCTTCTCTATTTCCTTGGATGGCCTCACCAGTAAATGTTAGAGTTACTCATTTCTTAGTCCTGAGCCTTATACTTTTCTCGGTAATCTCATTAACATCAGTAGCTTTATATAGCCCATCTTTATGCTGATAACTACCAAATTTCTATTTCCCGGTGGCTTCTCATATGAGTACTAGACTATCAGTTGTGTACTTGACATTTCCACTTGGCTATCAAATGAAAGTCTTGATTCCTACTAACATCTTCCCAAAACTGTGTTTCTCCTCCAACTTTCCAATTTCAGAAAATTATTCCATAATCTTACTCAGTTGGTAGATAAAAACCTATAAGCCATTCGTGATTCCTCCTATTTCCCACTTTTTCTTCATTCAACCCATCATCAAATCTCCTCATTTGTTACTCCAAAATAAAGTTTGAATTTTTCCACTTGTTTTTATTCCTACCATTCTTGTCTAAAACACTGTATGTCTCATATATATTCTTACTGAATGTATATGAATAGCTATGTATCTGATCTTCTTGCCCTACTTCAGCCTGATCCTCCCCTAAAAATCCATTGATTAATTCAGTAATACATATTTACTATGAGCACACTATGTGCTAGAGACTTTTCCATCTGCTGGGAATATAAAAACAACAAAAATCGTAATCATTATAGAACTTGCACTCTAGTTGGAACAGCAGACAATAAATAATAAGTAAATATATACAGCATTTGAGATTGTGACAAGTACTAAGGAGAAAAAAAATAAACAAACAAGAGAGATGAAAAATGTCAGAAGAGAGTAAGCTGTAATGTAAATAGAGTTGTTGGTTTCATTCTTAATATAGCTAACAGGGTTATAATATTTTTAACATAAATCAGTTCATGTAACTATGTACCTTAAAAATCTCCTAACAAGTCACATTAAACAGAATAAAATTCAAATTCCTCATTTTATTTTAGAAGATTCCCATACTCTGTCTTCTGCCTATGTTTTCAACCTCTCCCTCATCACTAGACTACAAATGGCAGCTTCTCAGCACTCCAAATGTTTGTGCCTCAACACCTTTGCGTGAACTGCACCTTTGAACCTTTTCTCTACCTTGAGCACTCTATCAGCTCTGCTCTTAGAAGGCTCCTTCTCATCCTTCAGGTCTTCACTTAGATGGCATCTCCCAGCAGATGCCTTTTTTGGGCATCTGATCTTAAATTGCAAAACCATCTTCTAAGCCTTGCTTACTTTGTTTAGCTCCTGTATAGCCCTTACCATAATTATTTTGAATACATATTTTTGTACTATTTTATTACCTGTCTTTTCCAACTAGAATGTATGCTGCATGACGGCAGACCCTCATGCTTTCACTATTCACTGCTTCTTCCCAACTTAGAATTATGCCTGGCATAAAAGAAAGCACTCTGTAAGCACCTGTTCATTGATTGGTTGAAGCAGTGAATCTAGATTCCAATTCTAATTGTTTTTATTAAGACAAATTTATTGAACAACCAGTATGTGCCAGACATTGTCACAATTCTTGACATTTGACTGGCCTATAGAATGCAGGCGAAATATCTCACCTTCTTTAGAATTAGAGAAATGTGAAATTCCAGTGAAGAAAGGAATTTTAAAATGATTTCTAAAAATCCAGTCTCTCCAGTAAACTGAGGCTAATAGGTGTTGAACAATATGTCCAAATCATCTCACTTAACAAGAGTGCAGTAAAAACACTTTCTTCAGCTGAAGACATCTCACTTCCAGTACGTTGCCTCTTGCATGATGGGAACATTGGAATAGGATGTTAAGAAGGGAAATCTCAGTTTCCAGAATGTTGTTGTGAGTTTAGGGTATGTCCACACAGAATGTCAAATGATGTTAATGTTAAAAAAATTATAAATTTTTATATATTTTATGTAAAATCCATAATAACAACTGTAGGAGATGTAAAACTCTACCTTCAACCTCTCAGGGTTCCTGTTGGGCCCAAGAATAAAACTGACATAAGATAGATAAACAGGAGAAAAGCATATACATTTATCTGTATAAGTTTTACTTGACAGGTGCACTCATGAGGAAATGAAGATCCACAGGAGCAGCTAAAGTCAATCACATACATACCGAAATGGAAACAGAATATTAAGTTGTCACACGTGATAAGGCAGAGGGCTTGTGCTGGAGTAGTTAATGGGGTTACGAAGTGACCAGGAAGATAAGGGTTAGTTTATTAAGATTTGTCTGTACAGATTTCTCTCAGCTTCAACTTTCCATCGTTGCTTATAAGAATGCTATTCTCCTTTGCTTTAAAGAAGACATCTTTCACATAGGAACTTCATTTCCTGCTTTTCTTAAACAGAATAAAGGTCAGAATGATCTTGCAACTGCTGGGTCTTTTAAAGTGCTTTTCATTCAAAATAGTCAAGATGCCAGAGCAGCATATTTTGGGTGGTATATTTTTAACTCCTTCACAACTTTCATTTGCAAGTTTTTGCTGAGAATTCCTGAATGGATATATTTAGAAAGCATTGTAATGATCAAGTTTTCTACTAGGCTGGTTAAATTGGTGATGCAAGGACAAAACTTTGAAAAACTCAAAATTTCATGTTTAGAAGTAACAGATTGACTACTATTATCTCCTTCCTTTACCAAGACCCCAGTAAATGAAGTCATAGGAATAAAAAGGGTATAAAAACCAATTCATAGAATAGGGCTATGGGAGGAAAGAATAGAGAATACAGTCCAAGAAATATGACTGCACACAGGTATATAACTGAGGAAGGAGGACAGAAAAATTACAACCTGAAGCATTCACAGAACGGTGCTCAGGTGAGGGAAAACCACTTTCTCTGCAGAATCCCAAGAGGCTCAGGCTCACCACTCAGAAATGTCAAGTACTTAGGAAAGCAGGGGTAAGAACTGAGACTGAAAACTGGGCGATAAACTGAAATTTAGAATATGCAAAAGTTGACTTGACACCTGAGGGTCAAAACTTACTAGCTAAGCATCTTGTCCTGAGCAATGTATCAAAATGTTCCTCCAAGAAAAAAACCAAAATGCCTCAGAGATATCTTGGCATATGCAAAATTCCATAGCATAATGACCAGATCTCCATTCAATCCTCTGAAATACCACCACCAATGGAAAAATCTAATCCATCTACAATGGACTAGTGCCTATTTTTTATTGTATCATTTATAAATAGAAACAGACAATCAAAAGTTACCAAACTTTTAAGGAAAACTTACAATATAAAAGAGAGAGAGAGAGAGAGAGATAAGCTAATGGGGAAAAAATTACTCCAGAGGAAAAACAGAGCTAGTTCAGAGAACAGGCACGAACAAAATCAATATATAATTCTAAAAAGTACTAATTAGTATCTGCAGACAGATAAGAGAAGATAATTATAAATATAAATAATATAAAAATGGTATACCATTTCTTGGAAATAAAAAAATATACAATCACCCAAATTATAAATTTATCAATAAGGTAATAATAAAGTTTTATTTAATAAAGAAATCTCCTCGAAATCAAACAATAAGTAAATGAGCTATAAGACATAATCTTTTCTGATGAGAGATACTGAGGATTAATCCAGACAGAATAATATCCAATTAAAAAGAATTTCAGGGAGAAAAGATTGGAAATAAAAAGGAGAGAAAGTTATTACAGAAACAATATTTAGAACTGAAGGACCTATCAAGGGCCCTGCAAAATGAATGAAAATGGATCCAAACCCAGAAAAATTTATGTGAAATATTAGGACACCAAGTATAAAGACAGGATTTAAAGGAATCCAGAGGAAAAACAGGCCATCAACAAAGAAGCAACAAGGAAATTATAGCAGCATTTTCAACAGTGATGTTGAATGCTAGAAAGCCACTGTTTTGAAACAATGCCTTCAAGGTTATAAGGAAAAATGATTTGTAGTTAGACCTCTACACCTATCTAAACTATTGATTATACAAAAGAGCAGACTGAAGACATTTTTAAAAACAATGTACCTCCTTATCATCTTTTCACAGGAAGTTACTTAAAATGTGACTTCTGCAAAAGGAGAAAGTAAACCAAGAAAGAAGACAAGGAAATCGTAGCTCTAACTCGGAAAAAGTAGAGAAGAAAAACCTACATAGCAGTCATGAAGCTTATCTAGAGTTCCATGGTGCAGACTGGAAAAGGGCAGAAGAGAACTCCAGGACCATGATAAAATGCACTTGAGGTGAACTACCAGATATAATGAGAATTTAAGAAACCTGAAACAGTGGAAAAAGAATGTAAGCGAAATAAAAGGAAATTGTGAGCTGCAGGAAAACACAAAAACCACACAGGAAAAGAAACATTGTAATAGTATAGTTTTTCAATAAAAATATTTCCATAATCATAGCAATATATTTATACCATTCATCAATTTGACTCAAAGTAGTAGTGAGCAGGATATACGACTATATAGTGCTGGCCTATCAGGGAATTCATAGATACTATTTAGATTAATAAAGAAAGATACATTTTATTGGTACATTAATAAAAGATATGTGAGTAACAGTAAACAAGTGAAATCATGAAAAATATTGTTTCTGGATAGTGGATCTAAAATAAGGGCGTGAAAAAGCAGTCGTCTTTTTGCTGTAATTCTTTACATTCTTCTTATGTCATCTACATGTGTTGCATTTTTATTAAAAAATTACTTTTCTTCCAAAAAGCATTGTATTTTAAAACTTCACTTAATCAAATAAAATATGAAAAATGATTATCATCCTGTCCTACCCTTTCCCACTTCTTTTTCACCAGTTATCACATGGAGCACCACACATCGAACTCTTAGTTCAGGCAGCTTCAGCGGAATTGACTCCACTTTCTTTTACGTACTTTCGTCACTCTTTTATGAGGTAAGATCATCTTCTTAAATAATAGCAATAGAAATTTCAAAGAAAAAAAATGTAGGTAAGACAAGAGCTGAGAGAGGTAAAGATAAACCTAGTGGATCTAAAATGCAGGCATGAGGGAGTCAGAAACCACATTTCTGAAAAGAACAGTCACATTAGGGTCAATGAATGAGGATACTCAACAGCAACACTGAATTTTGCGTGAACCCTGTGATCCTGGAAAACAGCGACTGTTAACTCTCTCCACGGGAACCACCTTTTTGTAGGGACCATCCTTCCCCACATGACTCATGTAAGCCTCATAGATGCCCCCTCTTGTCTACGTGTGACAAGACCAGACACGGAAGCTCCCAATTCCCATTCTTGGTCTCACAAATGATTAGTTGTTTCATCCCCGTTGGTTAACTTCTCTCCTTCTTCCGGGCCCTGGCTCTTGATCCAGCCTTAGTCTAGGCCAGCATAGAGCCCTTCCCAGGAGTATACTAACCTTGCTGTCAAACATTCTCTTGCTTTGTGGCTTTTCACAGACACTCATTCATCCTATTTCCTCACATCTGGCTCTTGTTATTCCTTGTTTATTCCTCCCTCTAAAAGACAAGGCTTGTCTGCCTGCCCTTTCAGATGCTTGCCAACCTCATGACCCAAGCATTCTCCCTATTACAATAGTGCCCCTTCCGCTGTTGCAAAAGTCTTTCCCCTTCTTGCAATAAAGTATCACCTTACTTAAGTCTAGATTTGATTTATTTGTTATTGATTAAAAGTTCAAAAAGTAAACACAAACTCTAGAAAGAGGGTAAGAAAAAAATAAATCTAAAAAAAGGGACGGAAAGAAGACAGAATTCCTCAGAGGACTTGGAATTAATTAACACCCAGGTTGATGTGTAGGGGAGGGAGGTAAGCTTGTGACGTCATCGAGATCTCAACTGATGTCAGAAAAAAAAAACATATCAAGTGCTTAAAGAAAACAAAAACCTTTTTGGAGTCCTTGATACAAAGCAGGGCAAGAGATAATGACTCACCCCAGGATGGGAGCGGGGGAAGGCCAGGCCGTGGTGAAAGGAGGTGCAAGGCCAGGGCCTACTGGAGAGACGGGCAGTCTACAAATGAGTGAGGACAGGTGGCATCTGGAAGGCTTCATGCTGAATGTTAAAGCAACACCACTGAAAAAGCCAAAATCCAAACTGTCAGCCCTGTTGATCAAAATAACTGTCAATCCACTCCTTCTAGACAGGCATCACAGCCGCAACCTTAATGAGAGCCTCAACGTGTGTGGAATCTGAAGGTGTACAGGAGTCATAAGGAAGAATACCTTTTAGACTGCCATCCTTCTGATCTTACCACTCAGTGAAAGTGGTGAAGCCTTAGGCATAGAAAACTAAGCTTACCCTCGTGCTCATTAAATACTGTTAGGGCAATTCTGCAGGGGAGTGTGGATCCTTTGCCCTGAAGCACTAATTCAAGAAAAAGGAGAAAGCAGGGGCCTATCTTTTAATGACTTGCATTTGCAACCATCAAAGTAAATTCATGATTATCACCCTTAACAGAACATTGCAGCAGAATCTTTGTTTTCAGATCTGGTGAATTAGCCTAAAGCAGCATTCTCAACTACTAAGCAGGGAGGGATGCTATGTTTGGTATTACGCAGAAGTAGAGTGCTTGAGTTTCATAATATAGCTAACGATTTACAACAAAATGCATCTATTTCATGCCCCTATGTCCTTTATGTTATTTTATATCCTTAAAATGTATTATACATGATAAATGTAAGAAAAATCTATTCATTGCAGGTTATTTACATTTTCAAAATTTAGGAACAACCAATTTGGGATTGGTTTAAAAATTTATAGCATATCCATAAAACACAGAAGATACTTACATATTGACATGGAAGGATAGCTGCAATATGTTGTTGAGAATAAAAAAGCAGGTTATAGGATAATATCACACATACACGCACAGAGATATATTCCAAAGGAAGAGATGCTAAACCACTTATGTTAGCTCCCTCTAGGAAGCTGAATTATGGGATAGAGAGAGGTAAAAACCATGGCTTTTCTATTTTTTTGTTTCTTACACTTCAGTATTTTTTACAATAACTTTGGGCGGTTTTATAATTCAAAACCATCAGTTATGATATAAATAAATAAATAAATAAATGTCAATCGACAGACAAATGTTCTCTGAAAATGTGTCCAGTTTGTTTCCAACGTGGCTATCCTTTCACAGAACATACGAAATATGACTCTGCTTTACAATCCACAGAACAGCTATCCCACCAAAAGAGGAAGACACTTAAAATCTGGAAAAATCAGCAATGCCAGAATCAAAATATACCCTTTGAACTATGCTTTAGCCTAGAGAAATTCAAGCTGCTAGCAGTCATGATTAGCAGGAAAACTACATCAGAATTTTCTGCCACATTTAAAAATGTGTTGCTTTTATTTTCTTTGATCTGATTTCGTATTTATTACTCCTCTGCACATGTGCATGCTTTACTATCCCTTCAGATTTAACTTACAAAACACAACTTTAAAAATAAAATGATGAACAATTCCAAGAGGATGACAGCACCGTTTTCAGCCAAAAGTGAGGCCCTTCTGAAAGTGGCGCCCTGAGAGAATGTGCTTGTCACACACCTATAGAGCCATTCCCAGGTTTCCCCTTAGAAACGCAAGAATTTCCACACCACCATGTAGCAGGGTCTGTGAACAACTGGGTCATCTCTATGCTAGATGTGTGTGAAATACGTGAGAGATAAAGGCTGAGATGTTCTGCTATCTAAAGAGTAGTCTGAACACTGCAACTACTTAAAAAATAAGTAGTCAAGTTCTGTTTCTCAAGAAAACTGGTAATGTATGTGTAATTTACAATGCGTTTGCAGGTTCACCATCTACATAGCGAGCCATAGTGATTTCACTGACTCCTTAAAAAACAGAAAGTGTCAGAATTTGCATCAGCACCCACTTCAAAAGTTAATAGCTGTTTTCAGGAAAATGTGATCAAAGACAATAGTTTAACATGTATATCTGTACAACCCTATGAAGCATAGCTTTTAATTATGATCAAAAGACTATTCTTCTAAATTAATTTCACTTACTTTTGTAAACCCATGAAATGTGAAATGATAGCTGTTAGGGGGCTGGCTTCATTAACTGTAAAACTTTGTAAATAGTTGAATGATATCAGTTACATATTAGAGTTATTATATGCTACAGGCAGAAAAACAATTCTAATAATGGTTTAACAATTCCGATTTAAGGCAAGCAAGCTGAGTCTTGGCTTTGCCCAGGAAAGAATTAAAGGGCAAGCCAGGGATAGAAGAAAATAGCTTTATTGAAGCACCAGTGTTACAGCTCCAGTGACATTGCAGCTCTGTGACTCTCCTGAAGAGCTACCCCATAGGCATGGAGTAAAAGTTCAGGGCAGTTTTTCAATCATATTTACACCTACTTTTAATTACATGTACATTAAGGGGTCATTTATGCAGAAATTTCTATGGAAGGGACAGTGATTTTTGGGTCATCAGGTCATTGCCGTGGAAAGGGGCATTATCTTCTGGGTGTTGCCATGGCAATGGAAAACTGACATAGCACACTAATGGGAGGGTCCTGTGGAATTCTGCTTCCACCTCACCCCTATTTTAGCGAGTCCTCAGTTTGATCTGGTGTCCAAGTGCCACTTCCAGAGTCAGGTACTGCCTACTACCTCAGTTTCATCCAAATCATGAAATCAAAATAAAGTTCTGAAAAGTTCTTTCTGTCAAATATATATATATATATATATATGGCCTTATTTTTTAAATCAAATTTAGCAAAATATAATTTCAATATGATAAAATTCACCCATTTTAAGTATACTGATAATTTCTACAAATGTGGACACTTCGGTGATCACTAGCACAAAAAAAGATCTAGAACTTTTCCATCATTCCAAAACACTACCAACCCTTGCTAAGTCAAACCCCTGTCTCCAGGCAATCACAGATCTACTGTCACTACAAATTTATTCTACCTGTTCTAGAATTGAATATAAATGTAACTACGCAGTATATACACTCTTTTGCATTTGGATTCTTTATATCCCGCATGACGTTAATTTATGTTGTTGCCTGTATCGTTACTTTGTTCTTTCTGTTGCTGAATGCCACTCAACTGTATCCATATACTAAGATTTGTTTAACCATTTACCTGTTGACAATAGGATGTTTTTCATTCTAGGGCTATAATAATTCAAGCTGTCATAATTCTTGTGCAGATCTTTTTATGCAAACATATGTTTACTTTCCTCTTTATTAAATATGTAGGAGTAGGTTTCCTTGATCATATGTTAAGTGTATGTTTCATTTTAAAAGAATCTGCCAAAATATTTTCCAGAATAGTGGTACATTTTAATACTTCCACAAGCAATGAATGAGACTTCCAACTGCTCCACATCTTTGCCAATACAACAAAGAAATCCCTTCATCATGCCAGGAAGTATATAGTTAATAGCTCATTGTGGTTTTAGTTTGCATTACCCGATGACTAATGACATGAGCATCTTTTTATATGCTTACTGGCCATTCTTTTTTGTTTGGTTTTGTGATTTTTAGAGCTGATGTCTCACTCTGTCGCCTGAACTAGAACAGTTTATGTTGTTGTTCTTTCCTTTTCAAATTCCAGACCTTTACATTTACATTTAAATTGTGGCATACTATCTATTTATACAAAAAAAAAAAAAACTTCTGTGATTTTAATGTAGTATAATTCTTCATTATTTAGATCTTTAATTTATCTCATAAATGTCTTAGAGTGGCTATCATGGGCATATGTATATTTTGTTAATTTTTTCCTAAGTATTTTACATAACTTGATGTTACTGTAAATAATATTTTTTTATTTATTTTCCAATTGTTTGTTGCTATTATACATAAATACAATGGGATTTGTCTGCTGACCTTTACATGCAAATCTTTTAAACAAAATATACTCATCAAAATGGTCAAAAATAGAAGGAATGAATAGATGTTAGAAGGAGGGAAATTAAATCTAACATTGACAGTTTTCTTAAAGCAGTTGCTAGCTAACAATATGATAGGCTACCTGGTAGAGTAATGAGCTCTCTATCACTAGAAAAGCCCAACATATTGGGGAGGGGTAGCATTAGGAGAAATACCTAATGTAGATGATGGGGCGATGGATGCAGCAAACCAACACCATGGCACTTACCTATGTAAGAAACCTGCACGATCTGCACATGTACCCCAGAACTTAAAGTATAATAACTAAATTTTTAAAATTTTAAGAAAGAAAAGCCCAAGGGAGGGACCAATCACGAAATCAAAACCCCAAAGGACCAATCATATCTGCTGCCAAGAAAAGTTTGGCATTGTATGAAGCAATCTTATATTTTCTTAGGAAAAGATACACTAAAGCTAAATTTTAGTGGTGTTCAATTCCCTATAGTTAAAAGTGTTTTGCCAAGTTTTACATCATGTATGAAATAAAATCAATTCTGTAATATATATTTACAAACATACACTATACAGGTGTATTCTAATGAAGTTGTTTCCACTTTCTGGGTAGAACTGATTTGAATGTCTGTGTGTGTGTGTGTGTGTACGCACACACACACACGCGTGCACATGCATGAACAATATATGTAATAAGTTATGTATGTGTACATAGGTTTTTCTCTCATCCCCTTATCCATGGTACACAATAGACATTACTTCTGAAAGAAAGATAATACTGTGAGCAGAAGTATTTACTTTAATATAAAATCACTGTCTCATTTTCAAAGGACTAGAGATAAAACAACTGTTTTCTTCAGAAAGATAGAAACTTCTGAAAATCACGTTTTAAAATAAAAATACTAGTATGCCTTAAAGCAGTGCCTTAAAAACACTGCCAATAAACAATGAAAGAAATTAACTCAAAGGAAAGCTCAATTGTTCCTGATCTCAAACAGCCAAAATAGAAACCAATTTTTAAAAAAGAGGTGCTAGCTGTCAAGAAGACTTGTTTTAAGTACCACTGATATACGCTATACTCTGAAAGAAATATGAACAGCATCTGGCCTCCCCTCTCCTGAACTTGGCTGATTGCACTATATAGAAAGATGCATCTGTTCCTCTCATAGAACAGATAGTAGAGTCTTTAAAAGGATACTCAAGGAATCCACAGGGATCCTGAGGCAGAACTGTTAAGCGCAAACCTTGATGCATGTGGCTGTTTGCTTGACGCTGTGTGCACCGCACACACTGCTAATGTGCATCAATACCATCTCCAAAGCATGGATATTAAACTTCATTTAGTGCCAACAGCAACAAAATTTCAAAGCCAGATATTACTAAAGACAAATGGACGCTTTGGCCTGAAATATTGAGCTTTTGTAAAAGCATTTCTTCCCTAAACTAAGGCTTGCTTATCTGTTTACTTCTAAAACAAAAAAAAAAAAAGTAAGAAAGAAAAAAAGAAAGAAGTCTTACCCTGAAATAGTCTTTAAAATGAAATGAAAATGTGCAAGAAAATGGAAGGTCCACAAAGAGTGTTGTGGCAAACGTAGGTTCATTCAATTTTAGAAATGCATTTTCTATAGCTGTACTATCCAACATGGTAGCCACTAGCCACATATGGCTGTTTAAATTTAAATTGAATTTAGTTTAATTTAAAATTAAGCTTGAATTGAACTCTCATTTCCCCAGTCACACAAGCCATATTTTAGTGTTCCATAGCAAACGATACATAACAAGTGGTGCTCCATCGTGGCACACGATGACCAAATGAGACAGCACAAATGTAGAACATTTCTGTAACATCAGAAACTCTGTTGGACACTGTTGTTTCAGAGAAAAGCAAACAATGTGTTACCCAGACTTGAGCCATGAACACAATACAAGCAGAAAAGTTGAGAACATGATCAAATAGACGTTTATAAAATCCTACTTGTTAAGGAAAGGAGAAATATTTGGCCTTGTCTCTCTAAACCTACTTTTAATAATTATTAGGATGACTTGATCCTTAAAAAATCATGCATTAATAAGCAGACAATGAGAAACACAAAATAAAGGGCATTGCACAAATAGCAATTGGCCAAAGAAGCTACCATCAAAAATGAAACACTGAGGAGCTGTAGGTACGCAGAAGAGTACAGGTTAGAAATTAGCAGGGCTTTCTAGAACTCAAGGAGGCTGAAATTTTAGATGGTTTTCCTTCATCTTGAAACAATTTCTGTGTTCATTCTCTAAATGTTTTGAAGGTATATCCTAATTTTCAGATTTCTGTAGCAGAATATAATACGTATGAATGAAGCTGTCTATTGAAATAGCTACATTCAGATAAAATAAGAAACAAATTCTTTTTCTTACTACTGACTAGGGGAAACTTGATCTTCTCCAGCCCTAGATAATACCCTTGATAAAAACATACAGCGTTTCCAGCAACTTTTAGGCAACAAAGGGTCCTGTCTAATATAATAAAATTGCTTGCAGCTATTTGATTCAAACTTTTCCCTTCCTCCAACTAAGAGCACTTAAGGGAACAGCTGAGTTGGAACCTTCACCTTTATTTATCCACCTTGCTTTTTGATTTCCTCATTCATTCTACTGAATCTGGTCTGGTTAGTGTTGGCGCAGAAGGAGGCAAAGGAAAGAAGGGTTAGAAAGTTCTTATTTGACAGATTGGGTATGTTAGCTATCAAACGTGACTTTATATTTTGTGGAGTAGTTTGTATCTTCTTGAGAGACATTTACAATGCCCCTGACTCACCTGCCACTCTTAGCTCTGTCAAACAGACAGGTTCGGCCAGCTTCTGTCACTGCTGCCCCTTCATAAAGAAGCACATCAGTCTGGCGCCAAAAGCAAGGGATTTGGCATCAGAACAAGAATAAAAATCCGTTCTCTTTTGCTTTTACCCGTTAAGATTGTGCAATCATTTTACCTGTTTACACCTCAGTCTTCTCTAGGGATATTTAGGGATTATTGTGAAACATAGGATTATTATAGGCAAGATAAATAAAACAGTCTGTGTACAGTGTTTCCTTTCCTTTCATCTATCCTCTCTCTTTTTAATGACTAGTATCTGTAGTTAGATGATCATGTTGACAAGGAAAGCTCTCTACTCCATTTACATCATTTACCTAAACTTATAAGAGAATTGCCAACTATAAAATTAGTTGATTTTAAAAGAAGAATACTTAAGAAAATTCTGAAATGTTATCAGAATTTTTAGTTACTGAATAGTTGAAAAGAATACTGGTGGATATTTTAATTAATATTTTTTAATCCATTGTCCTAATATACAAGAGGCTTAAACATGATGTAAAAACAATTAAGAAACTTTTTAACAGTTCTTTGAAAAAAAAAATCAAGATACCAAACTAACCAAATGTTTAACATGAAGCTTTCTTTTTACAATTCAAGCATAAGATCTTATTAATTCATGGAATTATATTTTTCTCAATAAAGAAAATTTTAAATAGAAAGAAAATAGTTGACACAATTGTGGGCTTTGTACCCAACTGCCCATATTTGAACCCAAATTCCAGCATCCACCAGCTTGTGACCTTAGGCAACTTACTTTTCATCCCTGTTCCTCACTACTCCCCTGTAAAAGGGAGACATTTCAATACCCACCCACGAGGTTTGAGTCAATGCATGTGAAATGCTTGCATGAACACCTCACAATGAGTAACTGCTCAATAAAAGTTAATTATTTTTTATTTAGAAATATTTGTTTTATATATATGTAAGCTAACAATATAAGGAAATTAGTATTAGAATAAAGTCGGAACTCTGTTTTGTTAAGGCGAAATATAAGCACCGTTTTTCTATGCCACAGAATACTACTCTAACCCTTCATTAGGCAACTGAAGAAAATTAGAAAATTTAACTTATCCAAAGTTACCCATTAAGTTTGTGTCAGAATAGCAAAAAGCATCAAACCACCAACTGAAAACATATTAGTTACTTTACTTAAAGCTAATAAAAAAGATACTCCCCAACCTGGATTCCTGCTGTGAAAGAACAACACAAAACAGAATACCCAAAACCTGTGGCACAACTCCAAAAGGTGAAATGTACACGCAATGAGAATAACAGAAGGAAAAAAAAAAGGGAGAAATGCCCAGAAGTAATAATTGAAGCAATAGTCACCGAGAATTTCTCCCAAATTAATATTAAACATTAAACCAGAGAATTGAAGAATACCAAGCAGGATACATGCTTAAAATAACAACACCTAGGCATATCACAGTCAAACTTTAGAAAATCAAAGACAAAGAAAACATCTTGACAGAAACTAAAGGGATGGAGTGCGGGGGGAGGGTGGTTAGACACACCTTACCTATAGAGGAGCAAAGAATTACATCTGATTTCTCCAGAAATCATGCCACCAAGAAGATAATTAAGTGAAACATTTAAAATGTTCAGAGGAAAAACCCACTAACCTAGAATTCTGTACCTTATGAAATTATCCTTCAAAAATGAAGGCAAAATAAAGACTTTCTCAGACAAACAAAAATTGAGAGAATTTGTTGCCGGATATCTGCCTTGCAAGAAATGTTGAAAGCAAAGAAAAAGCTGATCTCATGGAGATGGAGAAAACATGACAGTTAGGAAGCTGGGAAGAGTACTGGGGAGGGCAGGAGGAAGAGAAGCTGTTTACTGGGTGTGAAAATACAGTTAGATAAAAGGAACAAATTCTAGTGTTTGATAGCACAGTAGGACGAATATAGTTAACAATAATTTATTATGTATTTCCAAGTAGCTAGCAGGAAAGGTTTGAAATGTTCCCTAAACAAAAAAATAATGAATGTTTGAGGTCACAGCTATTCTGATGACCCTGATTTAATCATTACACATTGTATGCAAAGATCAAAATAGCACACATACTCCATAAATATTTACAATTATTACGTATCAATAATAAATAAATATTTTTTAAATGCGGCATATATATACAATGCAATACTCTTCACCCTTTACAAGGAAGAAAATTCTGTAATTTTCAATAGCATAAATAAATCTAGGGAATATTATGCCTAGTGAAATAATCCAGGAATGAAAAACCTAATGACCCATTAACTCACTTATACATAGAATCAAGTATAACTCGTAGAAGTAGATAATAGAATGGTGGTTAACCAGAGACTGGGACTGAACGGGGAGCAGGGAAAGAAGACATAGTAGTCAAAGACTACAACATTTCAATTAGGAGAAATAAACTATAATGATCGATTGCACAGCATGGTGACTGTAGTTTTAATAATGTACTAGATATTTCAATATTGCTAAAAGTGTAGACTTTGAACATTCTTGCCACAAAGAAAAGATCAGTGTGTGAGGTGATGGCTTTGTTAATTAGCCTGATTTAATCATTCTAAATGTATGTGTGTGTATGGATATAGATAGATAGATAGATATATCATAACATCACATTGTAGCTCATATATATATATAACTATTATTTAGCTATTAGAAATAACTAATAAACAAGCCATTAGCTAAGCTAACTAAGAAAAAGGAGAGCAAACACAAATTACTAATATCAGAAGTGAAAGCGAGAATATCACTATAGATGTCATGGACATTAAAAGGATTCATAAAAGAACATTATGAACAACTGTCTTTGCCCACAGATTTGATAATCTAGATGAAACAGACCAATTCCTTGAAGGAAACAAATTGCAATAATAAGAAAATAAACATCTCAATTTAAAAGGGGCAAAAGATTAAAATAGACGCTTCACCAAAGAAGACATAAGCACATGGACACACGTTCAGCAACATGGACACAGGGAGGGGAACATTACACACAGGATCTGTTGCGGGTGGGGGCTGGTGAGGGATAGCATCAGGAGAAATACCTAACGTAGATGACAGGGTGATGGGAGCAGCCAACCACCATGGCACGTGTATACCTGTGTAACAAACCTGCACGTTCTGCACATGTATCCCAGAACTTAAAGTATAATTTAAAAAAAGAAAAGTCGTCAACATGTACTAGGGAAATGCAAATTACAACCACAATAAGATTTCACTACACACCTAATAGAATGATTAAAATTAAAAAGACCCTATTAAGAGTTGGTAAGGATGAACAGCAACTAAAATTCTCATGAAGTGCTGGTGTAACTTAAAATGGCACAACCACTCTGTTAAATGATTTGTCAGTTAATAAAAACTTTACACATACACCTATCATATCACCCATTCAACTCTTAATTATTTACTTACAAGAAAAGAAAGCCAGTATCTATGACAAGACTTGTAAAGGAACACTTGCCTTTACTTGTATTAGTCAAAAATCTGTAAACAAGCTAAATGGCAAATGGATGAACAAATTTAGCATATCCATACAATGAATTATTACTGAGAAATAAAAAGAAATGGAGTGTTGAGGTGGGCAAAAACATGAATGAATGTCAAAATAATTACACTGAGTTGGAGATGCTAGATAAAAAGGGTGCATACTGTATGATGATGCCATCTATATTAAATTCTATATAGAATTTAATAATTCTATTTAAAATTATATATATATATATCTCCCATAAAACAGGGGTTTGGATCATCATCCTGAACACCATAATCCCAAATGCTGAAATTCCAAAAGATCAAAAATTCCTAAAGTTCAAATTCCTACAATCTAAAATCTCTAATGTCTAAAATCTCCCAAATCACAATTACAAAATAGTTGCATCATGTTTGATTGAATTATTACCTTATCATTGTCTAAGTGCAGGAAAAAAATTTAATTGAGTCCTCAAACCATAATGACAGATTTGGAATTAGATGTGGATCAAAGCTTCTAAAAGTGAGTTTCAAGGTGTTGCCAATAAAATTTGTTTTGCTCCATTCAACCCAGTGCATTTGATAGAAAGTTCAGATGTGTGGATTGGCCATGAGATATGGCAATGATAAAAACTGCAGTTAAAAAATGTGCCATTTTCCTACATTGACATTCCCTGTAGCTGATGACCTCCCAAGAGATTTTAATTAATTAAAACCACATTTGCCTAAAGAAGCCAGTGAAGTTACTGGCTGGTTTGAAAACAATTATGTGCATGGTAGGACAAGAAGACACTTATGCAATGGTGTTGCTGTTTGATCATCAGTATTATTTCTACCAAACCTGTGGTCTGTGTACGAGTACATGCAAAGTGGGTTTTCAAGTACCAAAAACAACACAGACGCATAGCACAGAAGATAGAAATGCTTGTTTCATTGTGTATCAAATGATAGAAGAATTTCAAAAAGAGAAGCACCACATAGAAAATGAATGTGAATGTATTCTCCAACAGCTATGTCAAAAAAGAAAAAAATAGGCAGTTATTTATCATGTTGTAAGGTCCTAAAATATAGTTAATGGTCATGAAGATGAGCAGCCTCTTACGGACTGTCTACATACAATTGCCCATAATCTATCCCTGTCATCCTGTCATAAACTTTTCATACATTGAACTTTCTTTTTGTTTTTTGTTTTTTGTTTTTTTTGCTTTTTTTTCTCTTCTTTCATTTTTTCACACAATTTTAAATTGTCAGCAATTTTTTTTTTTTTTTACGATTCACTATGCTGTGTATTTCATCTTTGCATGATTTCCATTACTGGAAGCATAAATTGTGTTTGGACTAATACTGTGTTCAATTTCATTTT
>CAUYLG010072280.1:0-55042 GCA_963573385.1 Cacajao melanocephalus | reverse complement strand
ATTATTTATTTATTTATTTTTGAGACAGAGTCTCACTCTGTGGCCCAGGCTGGAGTGCAGTGATGCAATCTTGGCTCACTGCAACCTCTGCCTCCTGGATTCAAGTGATTCTCCTGCCTCAGCCTCCTGAGAATAGAGGATTACAGGTGGTTACCTCCACACCTGGCTACTTTTTGTATTTTTACTAGAGACAGGGTTTCACTATATTGGCCAGGCTGGTCTCGAACTCCTGACCTCAGGTGATCTACCAGCCTTGACCTCCCAAAGTTCTGGGATTACAGGCGTGAGCTGCCATGCCTGGCCAAGAGCCTGGATTTATATATATATATATATATATATATATATATATATATACACACACACACACACACGCACACACATATACATATATACACATATGTATATATACATATGTGTATATATGTATGTATATATATGTATATCTTTGTGCCTCATTCAAAGTTCAAATAAGATAATCACTTTGATTTTCAGCATCTTTTTGAAAGTGATGGGCAGGAGGGTAATACTATTATATGGCATGGCTGTGGGATTGTGGGGTGTTGGGGGAGACTCTAGTACTTCCATAATTTCCATCACCCTTCCTCCAAAGCCACTTTGAATAAACATAGAGACCACAATGAAGCCAGGTGACTGCCACACAAGTCGCTCAGCCCACTTCAGACTCTGTAGAACAGAGTGCTATCCCAAGTCCTAAGACATTCCAGAGCTGCCATTCTTCAGAGACCTTGAAACAGTGATCCAGTGAGTCTTAGAATCATGGGGGGCATGTGTTGAAAAGGCAGATTCCTGGGCTGCACCCCCTGATGCTGATTCAGTAGATCTAGAGAGAGTTGGGGCATAGCAATATGCATTTTAAACAAGAATTCCAGATGATTCAAAATAAAGATTGAAAAGTACAGTCTTACAATGTTTTGAGCATAAAGGAAAAGGAAGAAAATGGAGGAAAAAAAAGCAGCAGAAAGTGAAATGGTCATGAGATGAAGAAAAGAGGAGGAAGAGCAAGGAGAACACCTCAAATAAGGCAGGCAGCTGCGAGTGGTATAGGTTGCCAGGCAATGACTTCTGTATCAAATAATTGCTTTAGAGCTCAAGCATTAGGAAGCAGTCTTCTCGCTAATAAACTCTGAAGGCAAACATGAGTTTTTAAAGCTACATAATGTAAGGGAGTAAAGTAAGAGAGATTATCAGGCTGTCTTCCAGCTGGAGGAAAATCTCTTTTCTGCAGTGCTAGATCAAGATGAGACAGGTTGTGTGTACCCAACAGGTCTTCCCACACATTACAACTTAGAGGAAACCAGCACCTGAGGAATACCTGGGGAGAAGGAGACCCAAGAATGCCTGCATTTCATAGTATATGAAAACATCAATTTTCCAGAAGCTATTTTTTTCTGCTGTGTTGTTCTTATGTGAGCTAAACACAGCATTGTTATCTCTGTAATAGCCAAAACAAAAACAAACCCCAAACACTCAAAAATCCAAAATGCCTCTGGAGCTGCTTACACCATTTCAGTCTTGGAGGGAACTTGATATGGATCTACTAAGAGACTGCATGGGTCAAGTTCAGGCAGTGAAGGGTAAACTCTTGGTAGAGGTTTGTCCAATGGTTCTCACACTTGAGGATGCGTCAGAATGACCAGGAGGGCTTCTTAAAATGTATTGTTTGGTCCCATCCTCAGAGGGTCTGATTCAGCAGATGGGGCCCAATAATTTGTTGGTGCTGCTGGTCTGTGGATTATACACTGATAACCACTGAGTTGGACCAAAGTCCAAGGTTTAGACCAAGGTCTAGAATGTCCGAGGAGCTAAGTGTATGAAGCATTGTCTAAAAATGGGGCAACAAGAGAAAATAGCCACAGACCCTAGTCAAAAGCATGAGTAGGGGGAATCCTGAAAGATGAATACTCCCTTACCCTGCTTGGGTGAACGTTTCTACCTCCTACTTGCATGCTTGCTTCTTGGTGAAAGGACCTTGATGTGGTGGTGCCATAGTTCTCCATACTCCTTCAAGATGAAAGTGATGTATTTATATCTGCTCTATTAAAAGACACAAGTAAAATGGGAAGCTCTATGTCAACCCCAGGCTTAGAATTCAGGTCATTCCCAGCCTTGGGAAAGGCTTGACACCTTCGTATGAATAATAGACTCCCTAGAGACCCTTAATTTCCACCCAGTAATTTTCAACACTTGGGACAGGCATGATACATGGTCTCATATTTCCAGTTTCTTGCAGAATCTTGCAGGATGTTTTATTTTTTTTAACTGCCCTAGAAGTAAGGCAGTTTTGCTGGATATAAACTCCTCAGGACATACGACTGGAGCTATAACTTCTCACAGTATTCAAAAACAGGATCTCCTTAGTTGGAGGCTGTAAATTAGGCTAATGGAAAGGAATATGGTAGCTCTCTGAGATCACTAGGAGACACTTTGGGGCTATACTTATTGCAACAGGAGAAGGGCAGCTACTTTAAAAATCCCAAAGGGGGCTTTTATTCAACTTCCTCAGGCCACCATTCTATTCCAACCACAATGTATCTCTACATTTGCATGCACAATCCAACTAGAGCCCTTTACTTTGGCTTTCACTTTCATCTGCATCTATTGATTACCCACAGATATTCAGATCTCTAAATCATAGGGTGAATTAAGGTCATAGATTAAGTCAGGAATAAGACATTGAAGGAGAATCTTTTAGAGCAACACTTCATAACACTTTGGGGGGGCTCCCAGGCTTCCACTAGAAGCTCACGAAATCAGTGGACCTTCTTCCCAGAAAAATGCACCTATAGACAATATTTTACATGCAATTAATTGTACAGATCCCTCAAGTTAAGAATCCGTAGCTCATACTACAGAATTATATGCTATACATACTATATAGCTCATACCCCATTGAAGTACATACTATAGCTCATACCTCATTGAAACAGATGATGCTGATGTAGGAGGAGGAAAGGGGACAGAAGAAGGAGGAAGGAACAAGGGCAAGCCTCAGGGTAAGCAGCCCCTGTATTGGTCAAAGGGACATAATACTAGCTACTATAACAATGCTCTGAATTTCAGTGTCTTGACATTGAAATTGTCCCTTGTGGGTGTTCCTGGACAGCAAGTGAGTGACTTGGCCACAGGTGGTAATTCAGGGACCCAGGTTTCTTCTACCTGGTAGCTCTACTGTCCTCCAGAACCTCAGAGTCCTGTGCATACAGCCAGCAAGAGAAAGACCACTGGCAAGGTGCAACAACTTCTTCGAAACTTTAGCCTGGAAGTACTGGCCATCATTTGCCGTCATATTTCATCAGTGAGAACTGGTTACACGACCACATCTGGATGGAAGCAGCGCTGGCAAATGTAGCTCCTGTCTGTGAAACCATTTCCTAGCAACAACTCCACACCATGGAAAGCAGAGCATAAAGTTTTGTGGCCAGCAAGACATATTGCTTCCTAACGATTGCATGCAAGTGAAATCAGGTTAAAATAAATGGCAAGCTGCCTTGAAAGGGAAAAGAAGCTACCGAAAGACATTAAGAAGCTCAAGGCATATGTAGAATAGGGCACCTGCAGTCCCACCCTGTTGGTAGCAAGTAGATGAGTTTGCAGACAGATTGTCTTTCAGCCTCAGAACTTTCTAAAACCAGGCGATTGAACCCCTCCTTGTCTCTAGCTCTATCCTTCTTCCTTCCTACTTTAACAAAAGTGCCAGTCCCTGAAACAATTTCCCAATTGCAGTGGATGCTTTCATACACATTCATCTGAACCTGAATTTCTTAAAACTAAGTAATTTATACAACATGTGAATCGATGAGATATAGATGCAGAAGTTGTTTCTATGGAAATTAGATTGAAAATTTTGAGAGATTCAATCGTAGCAGGTAGCTGGAAATGTTGTTGAATTACATGTGTGCCAAACAATTGTAAAAGATGGAAAAAAAAACATTTAAAAACTGTAGGGACCCTGGATTTGGTTGGCTAGTTGAAAAATTAGTAAAGCAGAGAATCATTTTTAAAAAGTGGCACACACAAACCTTAAACATTCTAGTTAACTTAAAACATGTAAATATACATTTATTCACTAAGCTTTTGATGTACATCCAAGTCATTTTCTTTGAATACAAATCTGCTGATAGGAGTTGTCAGTTTTCCTTTTTGCAAGACCCATACTTATAATTTCCAGTTGCAGTTTCTGGAAAGTGGAGTCTATAATTTCTAGTTGTGGTTTCTTGAAAGTGGAGCAAGACACTTGCGATGCAAGCTCAGTGCATAATTTCCCCAGTTTTAGATGATTTTTTTCAATCTTTTACAATTGTTTGGCATACACGTAATTTAACAGCATTTCTAGCTATCTGCTACTGTTTAATCTTTCCAAAATTTTCAACTTAATTTCCACAGAAATAACTTTTTGCATTCATATTTCATCAATTCACGTGTTGTATAAATTACTAAGTTTTAATACCAAGTGCAACCAGAATAATTGTCATAAAGAGGTTTGGGAGCAAACACAATCAACTTGTAGTGAATGTAGAGCTTAGACAGTGAGAACAGACGCATATGCTAGTAGAGTATGGCTCGGAGCATTCAGTGGGCTATTGACCTCAGTCAGCAAGGTTTGCAGAGAGATTAGAGAGCCATGGTTAATTTGGTGTAGGTTGCCAGCCTCCAAGGTGGCCCACGGTGATCCTTGTCTTTGGTATTCAGACTCTATGTAGTCTCCTCACACACTGAATTCATGGCTGGTCTGTGTGACCAATAGAATATGGCAGAAGTGTCCATTGTGTGACTGCAGAGGATCTGTCATAAAGAGTGCACCTTATGTCTTGGTCTCTTAGGTCATTCACTTTGGGAGAAACCAGTCATCATGCCATGAGAATGTTCAGGCAGCCCTGTGGAGAGAACCACATGGAAAGGATCTGAGGTCTTTCGCCAGCACCGATTTGCCAGCTATGAGAACGGGCCACCTTGGAAGCAGACTGTCCAGCCCCAGTGAAGGCTGCAGATAACTGCAGCTTTGGCCAACATTTGACTATATTGTTTTGGGAAATCTCAAGCCAGAACCATTTGGCCAAGCTTCTCTTGAATTCCTGATCCACAGAAGTTTTGGAAGGTAATAAATATTTATTGTTTTAAGCCACCAAGTTTCAGGGTGAGTTGTTGCCAGTAATAGATAACTAATACGTTTAGCAAAATGGTTACACGTCTGTCATTCAGAGAAGCTTCTGCAATAACAGGCCCTCCATTGTGCAGGAAGCTGACCTACCTGCCTTTGCTTTTCTAGGGGTGGACATGACCAAATGTGAGGTTGTTGATCAGGGTTAGAGCTGTGATCATGAAGGAAAAAGGACCACATGAGGATAAATTCAGAATTCTTGGCCTTCTCAGCACCAGACTCACCCAAGCTAACAAATTTAGGCTTGATTTGGGATATGGACAGATAACCAAAGCTTTTTTCAAAGTGTAGTTCATGGACCAGTAGCATTGGCACACCCCACCCCAGACCTACTGAATAAGAATTTTTATTTTACAAGATTCCAGGATATTTGTATGCACTTCAAAGTAAGAGATGCACTTAACTAAGGGATCCTGTGTGGTGACATGGGAATCGAAGGGAATATATTCTAGAAGGATAGCTTCTGGATAGGGGTTCCTTTTAATGGAAGTAGTTTCAAAACCTGATTGGAACACTGTAGAATCAATTTCTGAATGAGGGCAGATTGGATTTCATGTTTTCCAAGATTAACTCCAGTTTTCAATACTCTGTTGGTCTATTCTGTGACTCTTGTCTCCAATTTTCTCCTTTTTTTTTCTTTTGAGACAGGGTCTTGCTCTGTCACCCGGACTGGAATGCAATGGTGTGATCATGGCTCATTGCAGCCTCGACCTCCCAGGCTCAGTTCATTCTCCAACCGCAGCATCCTAAGGAGCTGAGACTACAGGTGCATGCCACCATGCCCGGCTAATTTTTTTGTCGTTTTTGTAGAGTCGGGGTTTTGCCATCTTGCTCAGGCTGGTCTTGAACTCTTAGTCTCAAGTGATCCATCTGCCTCAGCCTTCCAAAGTGCTGGGATTATAGGCATGAGCCACCACCCCTGGCCTCTCCTGTCTTAAATGTCTATAGTATCTGCCTCAGGAGCCCTAAATCCTGAGTTTCATTGTCTTATTTCTTCCTACCCCTTGTCACACTATTGTTTGTTTGCTTTAATAGGCAAATTCATTAAAACCCAACAGTGTTGTCTCTCTACTTCAACGTGTATCTATGTCTCCAGAGAGAAAACCCACATTTTTGTGATTGTCATATACCTAGGACACATGGCTTCCTGAGACAGGGAGAAAGCAGACTGATGCCTCATATTACAGTGTGAGAGTCTCCATCAGGGTGTAAGACAAGCCACTGTGAGCTGAAAGGCAGGATTTTTAAGGACCAAGCAGGAGACTGGAGAAGTCATTAATTATGTTATCACAAAATATATTTGGTGCTTTTTCTTAACATTACAGCTACCATTGCTGCTGGTAATGCCCTTTTATTTGTCCAGGGGGGTTTGCTCCCATTAGATTAGATTAAGTGTCTCATCTAAGGCACAATAACAGATTTGGCTCCGTGGTTCAGCTGCTGGCTGTGGTTGACTGATACCCAAGCTTTTGACTCCCTGCTGCGTATCTAAGCGGTACAAGCTGCAGTCAATGCATTTAATCTACATAAAAAGAGCACAAATTGCACGTTAGCCTTTTTGAGTCCAATAATCGGGTTTTTCTCCCCCTGCTCTACTTTACGCTCTTCTGGACAGTTGAAGGCCCTCTTGTGTAATCCAGAGAGGTTGCAACATTTTTTTTTTCTGAGTCAGGTAAAAAGAAAAGTCTTTTGCATTTTAATTGCACTTGGTCTGCTCATTGAATGACCCCTGTAATTTATATATTGTTCATAGTTTGTGCTTTCTGCAGTCCTGCTGTGCAGCTGATAACATAATTCACACGCGCTTGCACCTTGGGCTTTGTGTGTAGTGGCTTTGGCTTTCTTTTCTTTCTGAGTTTGCAAAATTCTGTCGCTCATCCTTCAGAATCAAGCTGCTGTAACTGATGTCAGTCACTATCTGCTTATGCAGGTGTAGTGAAAAGGCCACTCAATGAGCCCCAGCCTACTCCTTTGTTTACATTCAAAGATTGCCCTTTTCTTTCCAGCTGCTTATATGATTTGCAGACCCGCTGGCTGTTGGTGACGCAGCTTCTTCCCACCCTCCCTGGATCATGCAATTAACTGGCTTAAACTAGAGCTGTGAAAACAACAGTAAATACAGGTATTGCACTCTGGCAGGCTAACTACAGAGGCAGTGAGATTCAAGGTAATCAATAAATATAAAGGGGACAAGAAACAGAGAATGGAGAGATGACTCCAAAACTTTTGAGTACATCAGACGTTGAGCTCCTTGAAATGAGAACCTTGCTATTTTGGTGATTTGAAAAATCTTCTAAACATTTAAGGCAAGTCTATGGGAAGTCAAAGTCTAGTTTTTACAAAACATTTAGGTGTTTAAGCATTTTATTTGCTTCACAGTCAGACTGAAGCTATATTCCTCTCATTCTCCAGAAGGATGCATTATGAGTTAGATCATCTTGGCCCATCCCAGAGTTTGCTTTAATGGTTTGGCTCTCAAAACCCTTTGGGTAGAGATTAAACCCTTGCCACTCACAATATGGTCTGTGGACCAGTAGCATAAACATCACCCATGAGTTTGTTAGAAATGCAGACTCTCAGGTCCCACTCCAGAGCTGCTGAATCAGAATCTGTATTCTAAGAAGATCCCCAGGTGGCCTGCACATTACAGTTTGACAGACACTGGATTAGACAATTGTGTCTCAACCCTGGCTACAGATTCAAACCATCTGAGGCCCTTGAAAGAAAATACTGATGTATGGACCCCATCTCCGGGGATTGATTTAAACATTCTAGCTTAGTTTTATAAGCTCCTCAAGGGATCTGACAGGAAGCCAAGGGCAAGAATCACTGGATTACACAAAATCTTAGAGGATAGGATCCTAAACAAACAATTCTAAACTTAAATCAGTACCTCATGGATATTTCAAGAATCTCTCCCTGCCCTACCCCCCAGTCTCCCGGGGAAGAGCAGGAATTTCATCATAATTCAACTTGATAAGTATTCAATGCCTATTATGAGTCCATCTCACCACACCCCACAGGTTCACTCGAACAAGCCAGAAGGTAAAAATCACCTTGTGGGCAAGATATCAAGTTTTCTGTAGAGCGTCCTGCACCATGATGCTGAAGGTTCACCCTGTGTGTGTCTGCTGATGGCTCCATGAGACTCTGTGAAGGTGAGTTCCCAACTCTGAAACACACTCCTGTGTAGAAGTTGTAGGACACCCCAGTCTGGATTCCTAAGAATCAGTTTCAGAGAATCCCAGTTTCATGGACATGCATGATTTAGTATTTTGGCATCCTTTCTGGCATATGTTTAGCAGCTTTCTGTGTGTTTTTTTTTTTAATGTTATAAGAGAGGCAGGTGGCCTTTTGGAAAAGATTTTGGAATGGAAGTCAGAAAACCTGGTTTCAAGTTCATATTTCACCACTAAGAAGTTTGTTATAATGTCTGAAATTTACTTGAAAACTCTTCATCAATTACAGAGGGACATCTTGTGTGTCAAGTTTAGATTAAGCACTAACCCAGATGTCAATCAAGCATGCACATCCCAGGGCTGGTCTGTGGGTATTCTCAGCAGGAAAGCCATCTTTTAGAGGGTGTTCTTATTGTTGTAGTGGAGCGAGCATAGAAAGTCAACACCAAGACAAAAGTATGCCAAATTGCAGGGTCTTTATTGCCGGCAGCCACGGAGGACTCACGTCTCTCCAACCCGTGGCCCCAAAAGGAGGGTGTCAAGACCTTTTATACCTGTAAAAATCACCTTGGGAGTGAGGGTGAGAGGCGGGGGTGGTGAATTCTGTAAATCACCTTCTGGGCGGAGATGAGGGTGAGGGGCTCTGGACATTCCAGTGGATTCCTGGAAGAAGATGAGGGTGTGGGGCTCCGGACATTCCAAGGGCCAGAGGACTTTTGCCATTCTGATTGTTACTTAAGCGGTTCACAAAAGTCAAGGTAAGCATTTGTTTACACATTGTCTGGGTAGGGTGGAAATTACAAGTCGCAGGGGCCAAAATGGCGTGGGTTTGGACTGCTTGCCTGTCACATTTGGGTTATAGAGAGCAGTTTCAACAGAAAGCCGAGGTATGGTTGAAGTATGCAGTTTTATGGGGCTTTTACCATGTCACACTTATGCCCATTTCTGCTATCTAGATCACCTAGGTTTTGCTAATGAGGATAGCAAATATCAGAAAGGGGTTCTATTGGTGAAATTAATGATTTGTTAATTGACATGATGAATGTCGAAATGAGCTCTCATTGATTAAATTACATGAGTTCAAGATATGTGGACCAGCTCAAATATTTTAGCAATACTTCCTACTCTTGCATCAAGCAGGGGTAAGAACCTAGTGACATCCACAGCTTGTATCATTAGGAATGGCACCCAAAAATTGAACCTAAGTCCTTGCCCCACCATGGGTTTAGGAGGATTTCTCATTGTCTGATGCTGACTACAATGATAACATAATCTTATGTCTATGTTGTTGTGTCTGCTTTTGAGTGAACTTTTCACACAAGGTGATAGAACATAGTTTGAGAATTACTTCCTCAAAATGTCATTCTGAAGCTGCAGCCAAGCAGCTAACCCTCATTCACACAAACCTTTTCAGCAGCTACCATTAGCTACCAAAAATATTTCTTGAGCATGAACAAATAGGCAGGGGTCAGTCACAACTCAGTTGTGCGACCTTGACTCTCACATCTAGTTGCTGTACCTCTTTGAGTCTCAGGTATTTTATTCAAATATCAATGGCATTATTTTAAAGTTTTTTTCTGGCTTATGATTTAAAAAGTTGTGAAATTCCAACATATGAGCAAAAGCCAAACAGATCAAGATACTCTAGGCTGCAGCGGATCTTGCTTTGGAGCTGCCTGCCTCCCTGTACATAGCCCCCTCAATCCTAGCCCACACTGTGTGACCCTCTTTGCAATAATCCCAAGCCCCTGAGAAACTAAACTCACATTTGCCATTCTCTCTGTATGGTCCAAATTAAGTCTATGAACTGTAATATGGAATCTTGACAAGGTTGTGAATATTGCTTAGTTAATACAATATTCTGGCAAAAAGCAGAGTGGAGGAGATGATACGTTATGGTTATCTCACTTAGCAGGTTCCTCTTATTTTGAGAAACACTGGCAATGGGGTTGGTTTTAATTTAACATTTTCCTTCAAGGGAACTTAGCAGTGGTACTCGTCTCCCAGTGTGGCTTAAATGAAGCATCAAGTCCGATGATCCTACAGCATGGTGCTTTGTAGGGTGAGTCAATGAAAGCTGTTGCAAGAAGCAGACCCAAATGATGAGGCTCAGTTACTCACTTGCTCTAGCAAAGGAGGAAAAGCATGTTTAATCGACCCTTTGGTGGATAGTTGTTCCCATTTCATCCTCCTAAACAGCCTTAGTATCTTTCTATTGTGGCTTTCCAAAGATTCCTGGTGTGAGCCTTTCATAGTCCCTAATGAAGCCATTGTGCTATTTTCAGTCAATATCTGTGGCATGAAACAAAGGAGGAACTTGACAGAGCTGTTTCCAGCACAGTTATTGAAAATAATCTCAACCGATCAGGGCCAAAAATAACTGAAATCAAGACAAAGATCAAGCTATTGTTGCAACCTTGAGCAATAGCAACTCCAGTGGGAAAAATGCTGGGCAGCAAACCAACAGAGATAGTTTATCTCAAAGATTTTTTTCTTAGAAAAATTCTTCAGGACATCGGGCCCCCAGCTCTGAAGTTTTTTTTTTTTTTTTATGTTATCTAAATGTTTGTTGGGTTTCTGCTTTGCTATGTGTTCTTGGTTTTCTAAAAGAACTTACCTTTATCTTAAAAGATAGCATAAAATGATCTACTAAAGGCTTCAAGAAGATTGTAGTCATACAGTATCTGACAGTATTTTAAATAATGAGAATATTAAAAATGTAAATATCAGAAGCCTTGGTTATAACTTCCATGAGAGATAAGGTGGAAGAGACTGGACAGGTATTTCTGTGAGGTAATTGAGAGTTTTAAAGTCCCCGTTATATTCTAACTGTGGGCTAGTAATTTGCTACTAAACAAGTCTGTCTGCAGTAATGTAAAACTAAAAAGAACACTCAGTCCCTTTCTTTGAAGGAATCTAAATGTAAAATCTCAATGATTCTAATGTTTTCCCAGAACCAAGTGCAATGATCTTTGAACACAGATCAACATGATTTTCTTAAGAAATGCACATGGCCAACAAGCATACGAAAAAATGCCCAATACCACTAATCATTAGAGAAATATGAATGAAAACTACAATGAGATACCATCTCACACCAGTCAGAACAGCTATTACTAAAAAGTCAAAAAATAACAGATGCTGGTGAGGTTGTGGAGAAAAGGGAATGCTTATACACTGCTGGTAGAGTGTAAATTAGTTCAGCCACTGAGGAGAGCAGTTTGGAGATTTCTCAAAGAACTTAACAGAACTATCAGTTGACCTAGAAATCCCAAAGGAATATAAATTGCTCTATCATAAAGACACATGCGTGCATATGTTCATTGCAGCACTATTCACAATAGCAAAGATGTGGAATCAACCTAACTGCCCATAATGGTGGACTGGATAAAGAAAATGTGGTACATATGCACCATGGCATATACACAGCCATAAACAAAGAATTAAATTATGTCCTTTGCAGCAACATGGATATAGATGGAAGCCATTGTCCTAAGTGAATTAATGCAGGAACAGAAAACTAAATACTGCATGTTTTCACTTATAACTGGGAGCTAAACATTGAGTATACGCAAATATAAAGAAGGGAACAATCATCACTAGGGCCTACTTGACAGCTTAGGGTAGGATAAACGTAAGGATCAAAAAACTACCTATTGGCTACTATGCTCATTACCACGGCGATGAAATAATCTGTACACCAAACCCAACAACATGCAATTACATACCCATGTAACAAAGCTGCACATGCACCCTCGAACCTAAAATAAAAGTTGAAAAGAAAAATACTTTTCTTAGATAAATATTCAGTGAGTATTCACTATGTGCCAATGACTGTGTACTATAGTTTGAATGTGTCCCCCAAAGTTCATGTGTTGGAAACTTATTCTGCAATGTGGCAGTGGTGGGAGGCAGAGCTTAATGGGAGGTGTTTGGGTTATGGGATGCCACTGTCATGGATGAATTAATCCATTAACATGGGAGTGAGAATTTGGCTCCCTCTCTCTCTCTCTCTCTCATGTGCTTTTTCACCATGTGATGCCTTCTGCCATGTTATAACACAGTAAGGAGGCCCTTACCACATGCAGCCCCTTGATCTGGACTTCCCAGCCATGAACCAAATAAATTTCTCCTCTTTACAAATTACTCAATCTCTGGTATTCTGTTATAGTGGCACGAAACTGAGTAAGAAACTGTGCTAGAAAATTGAGTGTATCCTCAAAAAATGTAAAGAGGTATGAATACAAATTTAAGAACCACCAGCTACCACTGTGATTTTGAAATTCGTGATCAAGCTTCGAGCCATGGAAGTGCTGAAGACATCCTTCCAGTGCCAAGAGGCCAGTAGAAATGAGACACAGATGTATTGCTCTAGAGCTTGGAAGGAAGAGGAGTTAGAAGGCCCAGGGGAGAAAGTTTTTAAGTGACCCCATTCTCATGTCTTTACCCTTGTTCTTGTATCTGTGATAGTATTGGTCTCAAGTCAGGAGTGAGTGAGTGAGTTGGTCATTGTGTTCAGTATCTCAGCCACAGCTGTTCTTTAGGATCATCTGTAGAACTTAAAAATCATGTACAGGTTCCCTAACCTCATCCCAGACTTCGGAATTACTGGATTGGAGCTAGGGTTTCTGCGTTTTTAAAGTATTCTCCTCAGCATTCTGCTGTGCAGCCAGAGTTAAGACATACTGGATGCACAACCAGTGCACCTAAAACACTTTGTGTTGAGGAGCCAAAATGCTAGAAAGTAGAAAGCCAAGTTCTTGCCTACAAGTGATTTATTACAACTAGAGGAGAACATTAGGAAGAGAATTAAAAAAAAATAAAGTGAGAGGAAAACAAATAACTCAGAAGCAAGGCCATGGGGACTGTATGCAACCTTTGCTGTTTCAGAGGTAGGAAGTCATATTTAAGCTTATGCATAAGTAGGCCCCGCTAATATTTGGAACACCTGGCACCAGAGTACAAATGGAAGCCCACGTATACATCAAAATAGTTAAAAATTAGATACGAGCTACAAATTTTTAATCAAAACATGTCAATCTTCCCATCTTTATACCTTTGTTAGATGTGGATTACCAAGTTTAAATTTAAAATTATGGGACTCCTTGGAGTTCCAGACTGGACCACAGGGTATGGGAAGAGTAAGCCCAGGTTGCCAATCTGTAGCCCAATCCCCATCTCTTTGCTCATAGACTCCATCCCCCACTATAAAGGGGCCACATGGGAATAGTGACCAATGGGTTGGAGTATCCATGTAAATTCTATCCTCACCTCCTTGCAAATAGCTACCCCTTGGCCTTACATCTGATATATGGTGGCCGTACTTGCTACATAGTTTGCCCTTATGAAGAAGAACCCCAGGAAGAAGCCCATGTTAGGCTCTGGAAGCTGGCTTGGTCTATTTGAGCAGGGAATCGCAAGATTTCTATCACCTAAACCACGGTCTAGAAGGCCTTGGCCTTACTGGCTCCTCCTGTAGGAAGGGGCCCAGCCAAAGTGGAACCCTCTAGTAGGCAAGGCCCATAATAGACCCTTCTTGATGAAGTCAAAGAATAGCCCTATGTATAGCAAGATGGTGGATGAGTTCTACAAACTATAAGCTTGGCCCATAGAAACATGGAAATCAGTGTCTGGAGAATAGTCCCAGAGAAGAATATGTTTATCTTATTCCCCACTCTTTTAGTCCCAGATGTGGATTCAAATTTACATCTACCAGCCACACCTGTCTCAGGGTTTTTAATTAGTTAATGTTACGTTCAACTGAAAAGTAGCAGTACTCAGCTAAAATGAAACAACCCCAAAACAAAACACAGTGGCATAAACAAGATAGAAGTTTTTTCTTTTCACATGAATGTTAGCAACAAAGCTACTGTAGTGACTTCATAATCACCCGGGTCATAGGCTCTTTCTGTTTTGAAGCTCTGCCATCCTCAAGACTGGGTTTCTACTTCATGATTCAAGATAGCTTCTTAAGCTTCACTTATCACCTCCACATTCCACCAGTTGGAAGCAGAAAGAGGTGAAAAAAAGAGCATGCATCCTGTTAAAAATACTCTCTAGAATTTGCATACCACACTTCCACCTTCATCTCATGAGTCAGGACTTAGTTATGTAGCCACAACTAGCTAGAACTCATGCCAGCTAAGCATGAAGATTCTTTTCCTAAGGAAAAAAAACAACAACTAGTTGACAAACTACCCACAAATTACTGACAACTAACAGTACTTGCCAAAGGACTTTTGATTTCAAACAACAGAAACTGAATGAAAATTTTAAGCAAAAGGAGAACTGGTTGGCTGTTGTGTGGTTCAGATAATTGATAGGCTGATTAGAGGGTCAGGCTCTGAGAGTGAGCAAGCAATCTATTTAGAACACAACCATCAACCCAACCCTCAGAGCTGCTAATACCACTGGGCTCTAAATGCTATCACTGAAGGTGTATATGATTTCTCATACCCCTGCAGCTTGGCATCACTCTGTCTAGCCCCATGCTCTCCAATAGATGCTACATGCGGCTGGCAGTACTGTATTGGGCAGTGCAGATATAGACTATTTCTATCACTGCAGAAAATTTTACTGGTGTAGACTCAAAATCCTGGACCAAGGTATCCAAATTGCCAAGCTAGTTTATGCACCTCCTTCTTGGCTGCCAAGGGTGCCCCCCATCAAGATGCACTAGAACTTTGCTCAAAATAGGAAGGGGATTTGGTTGCTGCACAGCTAAAAAGCTTGGAAATTTCCCCTACATACTTACTGACAGAGTGCTCTTAGGCTAACTACTTCTCTAGCCTCATTTTTACATTTGTACAATGGAAATAATGATAACTGCCTCTTAGGGTTTTTATGAAGATAAAAAGATAAGATGTGAAAATTACCAGGACCATCTGTGTTAACAGAGTCTTACATATAGTCATGAAATGCAATGCATGGTCTTTGATTAGATCCTGCTTTGAACAAGCAGCTACAAAAGATATTGGGGAAAATTTTAATATGGAATGAGTATTAGATAATATCAAGAAATTACTGCTAATTTTGTTACATGTGATAATGGCATTGTGATTATATAGAATGTGATAAACCTTTAAGGGTAAAATATTATTATGTCTATGATTCTAAATACTTAAGCAAAAAGTAGATGAAACAAATATGGCAAAATGTTAATGACTGTTAAATCTAGATAATAGATAAATGAATGTTATTCCCCTTAAGCTCTGTTTTTTTAATCTTTTTTCATAATTTATTCAAGAAACAAAAGTACCAGGTCCACCATAGGAGTTCAACAAATGTGACTCTCCCTTCTTGCCTTCATAGTCTTAGGGGCCGTATAGTCTTCTCATAACTATTGAAATGCTCTCCATACTTTTTCCACCCAACCTTCTCCACTTCTCCCAAGGCTGCCTACTTAAAAGCTTCCTGCCCTTTCTCTGACAGCACACTCTCTATATCTTTGGGGAATTTTGAAGACAAGTAGTTTGCCTAGTAATGAAAAGAGCCTTGCAGAGAGGCACCTGTCCACAGCACTGATGCTGGGTGCTAAGGTTTCCCCCTTGCATCATTTCACAGCAGGAATCCAGAGAAAAACCTGTGTACCAGTGTTTGTCTTCACACTTGTCAAATCAGCTCCCTTTTACTGATGCCTAATCAAAAAGAAATGGCATCAGGAAACAGGGGTATGTGGCAGTCAGTTTTTCATTTTAGCTGATCCACTTATTCAATAAATGTAGAGCAGAAAGGGGATGGAAGTTTGTAGGGTTTGAGTCATCCCACAGAGATGGATTGTGGCAGACACGGAATTGGATCTAGAAGGGACACCCTGATTTTTTTCTCTCTGAGTGGCAGCAACAAATTACATACCGAAAAAGGGTCGTAAAGCATTTGGCAAATATACAGCAAGCTACGAATGCTAAATAATGTCTTCATGTGGTGTTGAAGCATCAACAGTTTCTGTGTGTATGTAAGATTAAATGGAATGCCATTTTCATGGCCAGGATTGCCAGTGCCACTTTCAGAGATGAACTCACTTATGGGACATGACCTATCTTTTGGTACCATGTGCCAAAATATCAGGTTTGTACATAAGAAGCAAGCATCTTGAGATCCATAGTCATTCTCAACAATAAGGATGATATATAGTGATTAAAAAAGAAAACAACTTGTATATTTAGCATATTCAGTGAAACAATAAATAATGGCATTTTAAAAAACACGATTTCCTCTAAAATGGTGTGTTTCAAAATTTAACAACAAGCCTTCTCCTTCTAGCAATATAGTGCTGTGTGTGTGTGTGTGTGTGTGTGTGTGTGTTGGGGGTCAGGGGAGTGCTCTGAGGTACTCTACCACTGCATAGCAGATATATAGCTATATCCTGGATACAAGACACTCTTCAAGGCATTTCTGGACTTGCAAGTGGTTGGAGAGATTTTCAAAGGCTTCCACAACTGCAACCCACAAAATAAAAACCAATCCAAGCCTGTACCAGAGCAGGAGCAGGAAGCTTTAAACTGTAGGTAATAGGTATATGTGTGTGGGTGGGGAGTCAGGGGTGCCTTGAGAGCAAATACCAATAACAATGCTGTTATGGGAATACTGATGCTTGGGCCAGCTTTGTGGTGGGATGCTGATTCTGAGATCTATGTCCTAAGCCAAGATCTTCACAGTGGCTGACGTAGTCTTTGGTCAGATGTGTTCCTGATTCCCAGCTGAAGCAAATTCTCCTTGGAAGAAAGCTTCTCTAATTTCTAATTTAAACCTACAGGATTAGACCCAAAGATTAAAATCAAGGCAGAAGTTCACAGTATGCTAAGGAAAGCCGCCATACACCAGAGGCAGCATTAAAAATGTATAATAGATTCAGATCCCCACTCTAATTGGAGATACAGGAATTGTCAGATAGAGAAAATAGAACAGCTGTATGTGAAATGCTTAAAGAAATAAAAGATGCAATCACATAAATGAGCAGGCAACAATAGGCTAGCAGAAATAACCAGGAAGATTTTTTTTCATGAAACTTCTATAAATTCAAATACAACTATTGAAGCAAAAATGCTAAATGGACTGGTTAAATAGTAGCTTAAATCCAGTTGACAGGAGGATTAGAAATTACTCAGAATGCAGCACAGAGGGTCAAACATAAATCTAATTGGAGTTCCAGAATAAGAGGAGAGAGAGAAAGAATGCAGTATTTGAAGATATAATGGCCTGAATCTTCCAAGACTGATGAAAAACATAATAACACATACCAAGCAGCATATAAAAAAGAGGAAATTCATGCCTAAACACATCATAATTCAACTGCAGGAAATCAACTGCCAAGAGATCTTAAAAGGGGCCAGAGAGAAAAGATAGATTATCCTCAAAAGATTAGACTAACAGTTGCCTTTAACAACAATGGAAATCAGAAAACAGTGGAATAATATTTTCCAACTGTTGAGAGAAAATAACCATGGGTTTAGAATTGTGTATTCAGAAAATCACATTTCAAGAAGGAGGGTAAAATGAAGATATTTATAGATACAAAAAAAAAAAAACCACAAAAACCCAGGGAGATTTACCACCAAAAGAATTTCACTAAAAGAACATCTTCTGAAAACTATGCTCCAGGAAGGAGGGAAAGGATGTCAGAAAGATGATCTGAGATGCTGAAAGGAATAGTGAACAATAAAATGGTAAAAATGCATGTACATATGAGCAAACATTATTTGGGGGAAAAGGAACACTAATGTCAAATGTATGGAGTACAGAAAAAAATGATAAAAATAAAATACTGGAGAGCAATCACATGTGAATGAGGAGGGGTGAGATCAGAGTCTAAATCTCCTAAGATTCTTAAGAGTATTATTATACAGCATAGATTGGAACAGTTTTTCTGTAAAAGGTTAATAGCAAATATTCTAAGTTTTGCTGGCCACACAGTCTCTGTCACAACTGCTCAGCTCTGTCATTCAGTGTAAAAGCAGCCATTGACAGCACACAAACAAAAGAACGTGGCTATGTTCCAATAAAACTTTATTTACAAAGACAGGTATTGGTCAGATTAGTCATTGTGTCATTGTTCACCAAACCCCTGTTCTATAGGGAAATTGAAATAGTGTTTTATTTTTGACTTTGTAAGTTAAATATATATGATGAAACTTCAAAACTCAGCACTAAAAGAATAGAAGTAGAATCTATAACGTCCAAGCAAGTAATTAACAATGAAATAAGATAACACACACACAAAAGATAAACCACAAACAGTCCAAAAACTGCCAAGAAATTAGAAAGAAAAAAATCACAGAAAAAGCAAGATAAATAAAAAATAGAAAAATAAGATGGTTGGATAAATAAATTCAGCTAAAAAGAAATGAGCTACCAAGCTATGAAAAACATGGAGGAAACTTAAATATTACTAAATGAAAGAAGTCAATCTGAAAAGCCTACATACTGTATGATTTCACCTATATGGTATTCTGGAAAAGGCAAAACTGTGGAGGCAGCAAAAAGATCAGTGATTGCTAGAGGTTGGGAGTGGGAGGAGGGATGAATAGGCAGAGCACAGAGGATTTTTAGAGCAGTGAATCTACTCTGTATAATACTATAACTGTCGATAACTGTCATTATACATTTGTCCAAACCCATAGACTATGCAACACCAAGAGTGAACCCTAATGTAAACAATGCAGTTTTAGGCAATAACGTAGGTTCATCAATTGTAACAAAATGTACCACGCTAGCATTGGATTTTGATAATGAGGGAGGTTGTGCAATGTGTGAGGGTAAGCAGTCTGTGGAAAGCTCTGTACCTTCCTCTCAATTTTGCTGTGAACCTAAAACTGCCCTAAAAAATAAAATCTTTGAAAAATGAAATAAAGACCTATATGGTCAAAATATGTATATAAAAAGTGGCAAAATATAATTTTTTATTAATCACCATATAGACAAGTGAATTAAACTAGCCAATTAGAAAACAGAAATTGTCAGATAGGATTTTTTAAAAATGTAGCCATATGTTGATTACAAGAGCCACACTTAAGGCGTAAAGAATGTAGAAAGGTAGAATGTAACAGGATTTTTTTTAAAAAACCACATCAGGCAATTACTAACCAAAAGAAAGCTCTAATGGAGAATATAGATTAAAAGCATTATCAGGGTTAGAGGGATCACTAGATCATGATAAAGGCTTCAATTCTTCAAAAAGATAAAAGAATTCCAAGCTTGTATATACCTAATAAAACAGCCTAAAGTGCATAAATATTGGCAGAGGAAACAGCCCATTGGGTGACCCTTGAGCATGTGATGACTAGGAGCTTAATGAGATTGAGCACTTAAGAAACCAGGGTCATAAAATCGAGTGCTCCCTATTTTTAAGGGTAGAGCCATACCTCCAAATAGAATAGTGTTCAGATCACCTAACACTATTAAAAGGAGGTGTGTGTGTGTGTGTGTGTGTGTGTGTGTGTGCTTTAACTTAATGAATTAGAGAGATTCCTATGGGAGTGTGAGGGATGCTAGAGGATTCCTATTTACATAATAGCCCAGAGGCTGGCTGGAATCCATTATTAGATTCCCTGCACGTGTGCCCTGGAAAAACTGAGCAGAGACCAGACCATATGGCCAGCATGACAGGAAAGCAAGTACAGTCGGTTCAAAAAGGTGACACTTGCTCTGCACAAAAGAGATCTGCTCTAGCTTCATTTATTTCAGAGAATGGTGGCTTGGCCAGCTAAGGTAGACATTAGGAACACTGGGAAGGATTCTGTCAGGGGGAAAATGCTAAAATCACATTTCTGAGGCCATTCATCATCATTGTCATTACCTTTATCAATCAATCAGTTCAGGCTGCAGTGAGGTGTACATAATGTTGGGAATATCTGCTTTTTGCCTTCAAAGATCAGCCATTCCCCTTATAGAATAAAATCAAGCATTCAGTGAAAAGATAGAGAAATGTCGATCTTTTCATATACATGAATTCTGTCTGAAGAAGTCCAGGACTGTCAATGGCTCAGAGGCTCCAAGTACGGCTAGGGCTGAGTCTGCTATGAACTAAGTGGTGGGAGTGGCTGAGGGAAACTCACTCAGTGGGGCTGTTCTGGTGTTCAAGGACAGAACAGAGAGGTGGGGCTGAGTGGGCATGGCAAGCAGGTTGCTTTAGCATAAAGTTTAGGCTTTCAGTTGCTATAGGAGTTGTGAGGTGTGCTGGTCACCTTCCTTTGTCCCCCTGTCAGCCCCTGCTCCCATCGGATTATTCTCTACCTTTCTTTGTCTTGCTCTTTGCCCCTGAAGGCTGAGCCCTGTGGATGACACTCACAACACATCTTGTTTGGGATTCTAAATTTCCATTGCAAATACTTGATCTATATTTATTTTGTTTGCTTTTATTTTTATTGATGCATAATATTTGTATGTATCTATGGAGTACATGCAGTATGTTGTTACATGCATAGAATGTAATGATCATGTCAGGGCTTTTAGAATATTCATCACTGTGAGCATTTATATCACTTCTATGTCTTCAGAACATTTCTAATCTTCTCTTCTAGCAATTTTGAAATATACTGTACATTGTTGTTAACTATGGTCACCCTATTCTGCTATTAAATATTAGAACTTATTCCTTTGATCTAACTGTATGTTTACACACATTAACCAACCTCTCTTCATCCCCCAACCCCTACACCCTTCCAAGCCTCTGGTAACTATCATTCTGCTTTGTACCTCCATGAGACCAATTTCGTTAGCTCCCACATAGGAGTGAGAACATGTGATATTTGCCTTTCTGTGCCTGGCTTATTTCACTTAATAAAACTATGTCCAGTTCCATCCGTGTTGCTGCAAATGACAAGATTTCATTCCTTCTTATGGCTGAATAGTATTCTATTGTGTGTATATACCATATTTCCTTTATGCATTCCTTAGTTGATGGAATTTAGGTTGATTGCATGTCTTTGCTACTGTAAATTGTGCTACAATAAACACGGTGGGGGTGGTGGTACAGGTATCCTTTTGATATACTGATTTCCTTTCCTTTGGATAAATACCCAGTAGTGGGATTGCTGGATCATACAGTATTTCTATTTTTGCTTTTTTGATAACTCTCCATACTATTTTCTGTAATAGCTGTACTACTTTACATTCCCATGAAGGGTGTATAAGAATTCCCTTTTCTCTGCATCCCCACCAGTATCTGTTATTTTTTGTCTTTGCAAAGTTGGTACAGCAGTTTCTACACTCAACTCACATGTTTCCCTATTATTAACATCTTACATTACCATGGCCATTTATTACAACTCAGTAAACAACATTGATACATTACTGTCAATTAAACTCCAGTCTTTATTTGGATTTTACTGATTTTTTCACTCATGTCCTTTTTCTGTTCCAGGATCCAATCCAAGATGCCACATTGCATTCAATGATGTGTCGTTAGTCTTTTCTTGTCTGTGATAGCTTCTCAGACTTTTCTTGTTTTTTGTGACTTTGACAGTTTTGACAAGTGCCGGTCAGGTATTTTGAAGAATGTCTCTCAGTTGGGGTTTGTTGATATTTTCCTCATGATTAGACTGAGGTTATGGGTTTTGGGAAATTTGACCACAGAGATAAAGTGCCATTTTCATCACAACATATCAAGTGTATAGGCTATCAACATTACTTATCACTGGTGATGTTAATCTTGACCACCTTCCAAGGTAGTATTTGCCAGGTTTCTGCACTCTAAGTTACCTTTTTCTCCCTTTCCATGTTCTATTCTTTGGAAGCAAGTCACCAACCAGAGGCTATGGTTTTTTTGTGTGTGATTTTTGTGTGTTTTTTGAGACGGAGTCTCACTCTGTTGCCCAGGCTGGAGTGCAGTGGTGCGATCTCTGTTCACTGCAACCTCTGCCTCACAGGTTCAAGAGATTCTCCTGCCTCAGCCTTCCGAGTAGCTGGGACTACAGGCACGTGCCACCACACTCGGCTAATTTTTTGTATTTTTAGTAGAGGTGGGGTTTCACCGTGTTAGCCAGGATGGTCTTAATCTCTTGACCTCGTGATCCACCTGCCTCGGCCTCCCAAAGTGCTGGGATTACAGGCATGAGCCACCATGCCCAGCCCAGCAGAGCCTATGTTTAAGGGTGGTGTGCAGGGGATTGGGCTCTGAGTATTACTTTTACATTTAAATTTATTAAAATTAAATTAAAAACTAGTTCTTCAGTCACACTAGCCATATTTGAAGTGGCTAAAGGCTACCATATTGCATAGGGCAACACTGCATAATATTATATTTCATTATTAGAGGCAAGAAGTGAGGAGTTGAGGTCCCAAAAGGGGAGAGGATAGGCCTGAGTTAACTGAAAGAAAGAGCTATGAAAAGGGATGAAGAAATCTCAAGCAGAATTACTGAAGATCAGGAGAAGGTCAAGGCCAAAAGGTAAGTTAATAAGAAGCTTTAGCACAACACGATGCGTGTGTATAGAAAGGGCAGAGGTTGGGATAAAGAGGTGTCAAGAGAGTATACACCTTAACTGTGTGCTAGATTTGGGCAAAAGAAATTGAATTTACAAATCTGGGCTCATGTTTCAACTATGCCACTTCTTAGCTGTGTGATGATCTTGAGTTAGCCATAAATTTGCTTCTTTATGCTTGTGTCCTAACCTGCAAAATAGGGTAGGTCAAAACATTTATCTCATGGGGACATGGTGAAGATCAAAGGATATATGTTTCAAAGGGCTTTATAATCTGTACCATAATCTACAAATAGAAAGGTGCTGTGGGATGATGTTGGTGGGACATGAAAATTAGTTGTTCTGTTGGCCTTGGAAAATTGAGGTGTGCTGTTTTCTCTTTTGTCCCTTCTGAACCCCAGATCCAGTCTCTGCCCTGTTTTGTGTCTCAGGAACTTACCCCAGCACCCTGCATCACCCAGTCTCCCTTGTCACCTGATAACCAGTTGGGTTTGACCAGTGGGAGACACCAGAGGGAGATCTGGGTGTGGCAGGAGACAGAAGCCAGTGGACTTCTGTTCTTTCCCTGCTTGGCATTGTGTCTCTGATAGTATCTGTACCCCTCCAGAGTTCTAGACTCCCCCAAGAAGCACCCCCCTCCATGGCTATAACTCTCACCAGGGTGCAGTAACACTATTTTCTTCAGTCTTAAGGGTGGCAACTGCTCCCAGCTTTTGCTGGTTCCTGAGTGGCTCACTATCTAGGCTTATTCTCCTAGCCCTGCCTGTACCTTAGTGTGTTGTTCCTACATTGAACATTCTTCATTAAAAGCATCTAGGATAAATTCTACATTCTACATGGACCAAGACTGAGGTGGTGAAGATGGTGAGGAAAAGAATGTTGGGAGTGACATAGGATCAACTGAAGGAGATGAGAACATGAGGTGATGGAGCCAATGCAAGGACTGCAGCAATTGAATTGGGGATTAATCAGGCTCCAAACCAAGTTGTCAGTGTAACCAAAGGAGAAAAGACACTTTGGAATAAAGTTGCATAGAGAAGCATGGAAGATGCCAGTGGTATGGGTAAGATAGAGAAGAGAGAGAGAGAGAATTAAAGGCTAAATGGGGGTTTCTATGCCAACTACACCAAGAAGTCAGCCAGACCACAAGAGCCAAAGACACATGGCCTCCAGCCAAGCAGGAAGTACTACCCACAATGATGAAGACATCAAGAGGCCATGCTTGGTTTTGAAGAGTGTGGATGTTGCATTCATACAAGCATGGTCCTATTCCACAACTGATTGGCTGTGTGTCCTTTGGTGATTTCATTGGCCTCTCTGTGCTTTTTCACATAAAAAATGCATCAGACTTGTGAGATTTAGATAAATGTAAGTCATTTGTTCATTCATTCATGGTTCATTAATCATTTCTGGGCATCATTCACATGCCAGACACAATTCTAGGTCCAGCAGTAAATGAGGCAGGTAAAGTTCCTACTCTCATAGAAGGTTCTAGTGAGGAGAACGTATGATGAACAAGTAGCTGCCTTAAGTCACGTTCACTGAAGATGAACTGCAATGATCTGCAGGCAGGAAGTTTATTACGGATGCTCTTAGGAACATTTATAGAAGAATGAGGGAAGCGGGATTAAGCAGAGAGGAAAGTTGAACTGCAAAGCAAGTGTAACAGAGGCTTCTGCCAATCCCCCATATACCCTTCAGAGTTGCCCCAAGGGAAGGCAAATACCTTTGTACCTCCATCTTGACCAGTCATTGAATCCAGGCTGCCTTCAGGAAAGGGGTGTGATCAAAGGCCAGGTAGTCCCTTCCAAGGACAATGCCTGGAGGGGCATTCAGCTGAGAACACACAACAGCCATAGCTCCCAACACTTGGAAGAATGAGAACCACATTCCTGAAAGGAGGATCTGCGAGCACAACAGAGCATCTGTTCCACAAACACATCACTGAACCTGGTAAATTCAGATAGCAATAGATGATATGAAAACAATAAAACTTGATGACATGATAGATGGGGGAGTGGGGCACCCACTTGATATGGTTTTGCTGTGTCCCCACCCAAATCTCGTCTTGAATTGTAGCTCCCATAATCCCCACATGTCATGGGAGGGAACTTGTGAGAGGTAATTGAATCATAGGGATGGATTTTTCCCATGATGTTCTTGTGATAGTTAATAAGACCCACAAGATCTGATGGTTTTATAAAAGGGGAGCTTCCCTGCACAGGCTCTCTTGCCCGCTGCCATGTAAGACGTCCCTTTGCTCTTCCTTCATCTTCCACCATGATTGTGAGGCCTCCCTAGCCATGTGGAACTGTGAGTCCATTAAGCTTCTTTCCTTTATAAATTATCCAGTCTTGGGTATGTCTTTATTAGCAGCATGAGAATGGACTAATATACCACCTTAGATTAGGTGGTTAAAGAAAGTTGTAGCTCATCCAGCTGCTCAGGTGGAATTGGTTTCATAGCCTTTCTTTTCTTTTCTTTTCTTTTCTTTTCTTTTCTTTTCTTTTCTTTTCTTTTCTTTTCTTTTCTTGAGGCCAGTGGACATATGGATATCAACCCATCATGAGAAATATATGATACCACTTCTGGATGAGGCAGATTCCTAGATGTTATAAAGGTTGCAAAACATAGAGATTATCTTTGACCCCAAGGAGTTTGCAATGTAGTTGAGGAAGATAAGGGACAGAAAATGAGCAAACAGTACTAGGTGGTATAGCATTAGTGCTAACATATGGAAAAGGCAAAGGTGGTAGTGTCCAGACCCTTCAGCCTAGGCAGAACTTCATAGGTGGGAAAGAGTCAGTTTGGGTCAAGAAGAACAATTGGCGTAAAAAATAGTAATCTGGGGATGAGCATGGATTATTTGAGAAAGACTGTCTTGTGAGTTGGGAATCAGTGAAGTAGGCTGTTGCTCCTTTGCATCATTGACTTGTGATGCTTTTCTGGTTTGCTCCAAGTTAGAAGATCTCTAAGATCCATTACTTGGACATATGAGATCTTGCAGTGCTTTGGTGACTGGTGGCTGTGTCAAGCGGGAGTGACGGAATGGGACCACACAGTTCCAGGAACACTTCCTAGTAAGGAATTAAAGGAGCTGAGAGTGAGTACAGGCAACTGTGAGAATGGTGGTAGCACTAGGAGAGGTGGGTCTTGCAGGCAAGTGAAATATGGGATCAGATATCTTAAGAGATGTTGGAAATGAGATGTAATTTTGGAATCCTACCTGTAGGGTTGATGTCTAATGTCTGGAAACCAGGAAGAGGGGTGAGACCCCAAAGAGAGAACTTAAGAGAAAAGAATGGAGGCCTGCAAGGCTGTGAGAGGCACATCTCCAGCACTTCGAAAATGCATCCTGAATTCTACAAAAGAAACACTCATAGGTCCTTGAAAATGTATGTCCTAAAGCCTTTTCTGAAGATACAGATGGTCAGCAGAACCCATAGGCATTGAGAAGAAAGATAAATAAATGGCAGCAGTTTTCTGAGGCTTGGCCCTGGTACATTTTCTGTTCCCTTGTTTTGAATGACTTTGTTGGCAGCAGGGTTATTAAAATAGCATTCCAAGGGTTTGAACTTGAAGGAGGATGTCATTTTTGTTAACCTTTAACCAAGAAGGCAGTTGCAGAAGAGAAATTATCTGCCTAAGGAGGAATAAAGTTTACATTCAAAGAGAAAACAGGAGACTACTGAGGCACTACTGCGAGTGACCCCACGATCCCTCTCTTTACTGGAGGATTGATGGAGAAAAGGTTCCCCTCACTTTTTCTTCAGGCACTGAAGTTGAAGTCCCAGGAGTACTAAGGAGAAGGTGACAAGGCAACTTGAAAAGTTAAGAAGTGTAGGAATCAATTAAACAAGAAGACGTTTATCCCAGACTTCTAAAGCCACCAAACAAAATGCACTAACCTCCTAATGAAAATATGGTTGTCTAGTTCATCATTGGAAACAGTTCTTTCCATAATGGCTGCATTCACCATTTTGTTATAGTAAGCTGTTTAACAGGATCCAAGCTTTTGGGATTCTCCTGCAACACCTACCTATTGGTAAGGAGGTAGTGACAGGATTTAGATGAGAAGGAACAGAATTTTGTTACACAGTTTTGAAGTATGGTCAGGACAATGGCTGAAGGTGTTAAATCAGAACGTCCTTGAACACGGTGGACACTTAGAGTTGATGATTCAAGTGGCTAGTTTAGACTCCTCAAAGATCACCAGAGATGGGGAGAGTGGAGATCAAAGGATTGAGGAGAAATAGAATGTCAGATTCATAAGAACTTGAAACCCATACAACTGAATAAAGCCAGCAGTCTAGTTAACAGTACTGTACTAATATCAGTTGCCTGCTTTTGATATCCTATCACAGTCATATAGTATGGGGGAAGCCGGGGAAAGGGTACTCGGCACTGTGTACTACTATCTTGGCAACTTCCTATGAGTCTATAATTATTTCAAAATAAAATGTTTTTTCAAAGTTCTGCCCCCGGGCAAAAAAACCCGTTACCCCAAGAAAAAACTAATAATCCATATGAACAATAACGAGTATTTATGTGGCTCTGTACAGTTTTTAAAACACTTCCAAATATGTTATCTCATTTGTTCCTCCCAACAACATTGTTAAGTAGCAAAGGTGCTCCATTATTCCCATTTTATAGATGAGAAAACTGAGATTCAGAGAGATAACTCAAGTAGGATCACAGAGAGTAAACTGCAAAGGTGAGACTCAAATGCACGTGTTTGAGGTCCAGATGCCATGATTACTTGCGTTTCAACCCACCTGGCCTAGGTTGGTTCCCACAGACAGACCCTGAAACGAGGATTTAAGTGCAGGAAGCTTATTTGAGAGGCGACCTGAAACTCTAGCAGGGGAGCAGGGAAGCATGGCAGGGAAGAGTACATTACAGAGCAGATTGCCTCTGTGAGCAACTGGGGCTCAGTCCCACTGCGGGGCTCTGGGAGATGCGATAGAGTATGCCTTGGAGTCCTGTCCTACTTAATCAAGAGGCGAAGAAGCTGGTGTATTTACCTCTCATACCCATCCCATATTGAATAAGGGCTGCTCTCATGGGTGTTTATTCCATGTCCCCTCTAGACAACTCAGTTCTCAGGCCAACAGGAAACCTCAGGCAGAGAGTTGCAGACACTCCTTGCAGTAGGACACTATTAGTATATATTGGAAAAGTTAATGCACAGCAGATACGGGCAGAGTCCCCACCAACAGTGACTGTCGCTAGATTCTAGCACCCACACCCAATCCTGCTGCCCCTCAGAAAATTTCTTCTCATTTTAGAATATTCTCCAACCACATATACACTTAAGTAGGCAGACACAAGGGCCCAGGAGTCAGGATCCAAGAGAGAAAGAGCAGCTAAAAAGACATGTACATGTGTGTGCATGTAGATTTTGTGTGTGTGCATCTGTGTCTTTTTTTACATCTAGAATTTTATGGTTCGCCAGCTTATTCCAAAAACAATTGAGGCTGAGGAGGAGAAGATATAAATGTTGGTGAAGTCCAAAGTCAAAGGTCAAAGTCAAAGGTTGGCATTTTCCATTATACCAATATAAGCCCGGTGCATTTACTGGGACTCCTTTAAAAGGATCTAAATATGACCAAAAGGAGCAATTAACTAAGGAACAGGCTTGTAGACAGCATTTTATTTAGTTTGGTGGATACTACAGGCGAGGCTAACGGGATTGTAGAAAAATGGACTAGATAAGGGAACACGTGGTAGTCTGGGAAAGGACTTTCTCATGGTGATTGCTGCCCACTAAAGAATTGATTGGCTCTTTTCTTATTCAGATGGTATTTCTTCTCCCTGGCGCATGCTGATATACTCTTCATCTCTGTGGGCTAATTTAATCATTATGTGCATACTCTAGAAATTAGTGCCATTTCCCTTACTCGTGCCTGAAATAGACATTTCAGACATTTATAACTCTCAGTCATTTTAATCCAATCGTTTTTGCCAAGTATGTTCTCAATTAGAGCCATTTTGCTCTGTGTTTGATACCATGAAGTGGAACACATGTTCTGATCTTTTAAAAAATCTTTTAAATTAGCAAAGGTATACTACGTCCCCCCGTATTACTATAATTCAAAAGCAGCTGATGGAATCTTTCTCTGCTGTTTACCCAACCATAAAAAATTTTACCCTTAAATTAAAATCAAATAAAAATATCCAGGGGATGTAGTGCCTAGAAATATAGAGCATTTTTGTCTTTAGAAAATTTCTACAGCTTTAATTCATTACATTCTCACAGGTTTTTTCATATTTAAAAGATGCCATAAAGTCGTGATACCAAGTCATGAATAATAAAATAGTGCTCAGTCTTGGTACATGTAACATCATTTTGTTTCCCAATTTAGCATCAATCCCTTCTAAATCATAGCCATATTCTGGCATTAATACTATCGCATTTCCTAAGCCTATGTGTAAACAAACATAAAACCACTTTAACCTAGAAAATGTATCTGCATTTATCCATATTTTGATTCTAAGCTTTTTGTGCTCTTTAAGCTTCAGGAGTTTACCCCTCCCATTTACTTATCCTAAACTGAAAGCCAAATCCTCTGACAGCTTGGTGCCTCTTACAACAGGTCTTCCTTCCTTTACAAGGTGCTGGCAATTTTAGAGGACCCCAGTCTCTTGATAAAGACAGTGCTGTGTTCCCGGGGCCCTATTGCAGTTTACTAAGTAAAGTACAGGTCTGCCTCCCTTTACAGAATAAAGTTGATTTCAACTCTGTGAATGGAGAGGAACATGGTATAAGCAGAGTTTACCAGGCGTGAGCACTGGGAGAGTTCTGCTGTTCTGCTGACAGCATGTAGACGTAGAAACGCAGCTAGGGTGGGTCTTCAATGATTTACAACCAAATGGGTACACCCGAATAACTGGACACCCATGAATGATTAAAGGATGCTCAAACACAATGTCAAGTGGCAGAGGCTACAATATCAGCATGAACAAATATGGAACAATATCAACAGAGCCTGCCATTTAACTTAATTTTAAAAAGTAATTTGGTATATATGACTTGACATTGCCAATTTTGGCTTTGCCAAGAAAGGGTAATTCCAAAGCAACCTGACCATCAACCATTAATATAAATTCATCAATGAAAGGCCAATTGAACAGTCAAAAAGAGCCAGAAATCAATATCTGTGGGTAAAGTTTTGTCAGAGCCCATAAATATAGCAATGCCCTTCTAGGAAAGATGGGCTTTTATCTCAGAGGGACCCAGGTTCTTGTTGAAAGGGACAGGTGAGATCTAGTGCCTTAGGGAAAGGGCTGCACCGCACCCCCACATTTTTGTTGGGAGTCTTCAACCTGGGAGAGTGAACACAGCACTGTCTTCACCCAGAGACAGAAGTGCTCTTAAATTGCCAGCACATAGCAAAAGCCTCTTTATTAGGAATGTTTACTAATCACTTCTCTTTTTTTGAGATATAGCTTATAGGAGTGCACAAAGATGGGGTATATCTATGTCTACACCAGTGTGTATACCAATGGGGTGTACCTGTGTCTATTCACGGGGTGTATCTGTGACCACCACCACATCAACGTATAAAACATTTCCAGACCCCCAAAACGCTTACTCATGCCCCCTCGGCCAGTACCCCAGGGTAAGCACTACTCTGACCTCTAGCGCCAGAAAGGGGAATTGCTGGATTACAGGATACAGCGTGTTTACCTTTAATTGGTACTGCCAAACCTTTTGCAAAAGTGTTGAACCAATTTCCTATCCTAACCGATGACTTTTTGTTTGCCTAGATTTTCTGCTGTTGTTACTGAAAATGCTCAATAGCTCTTCTCTTGCTATTTGCTTGACCTAACCCATGACAAGTTTTCATTACCCCTCTGGGTTTGTAATGGTGTATAAGCCAATATGGCTGTCATTTGTCGTTAACTCATGGTGGCAATGGAAGAACGAGTGATATGGCGACACACTGTGATTTCACAGTTAGTGTGGGTGTTATTGTGGATTTCATGGTAAGTCTCCATGAGACAAAACAAGGCATCTTGGTAAATCTCAACAAATTATGGCCTGTGCCATTATCTCATCAGCCCCTAAAGCTTGAACTCCTTCTTTTGCCTCCCAGGTAACAAGACACAGAATTCTCAAAGGTCCCTCAAGAGCTGTCTGAGAAATAGTGGGTTTTAAAATGTAGAGTGTGAAAGGAACCCAGGGGCTTTGCCAATGGAGTGTCATCATTCAGACCCCATTTTGAATCTAAACCAGCTGATGGTAAATCTTTATATTTTTTCTTCCTTTTTAAACAGAATTATAATTAGGCTTAACATTTTTTGTTTCAGCTTTTACTCAATTAGTATTACAAAAATGTGTACTTTTAAAGATCAGGGCCCAGCTAACAGACAGAGCACATGTGACACAAATATTCTGTTTGGTACTCATGTCATAGACTATTAGTGTCATTTGTTTAGAATTTGGTTTTATTTTAAACATTTTTAGAAGAAAAAAGAAACAGCAAAAAGCCAAGTGGCAGTTTATCTGATCTGCTAAAAATGTTGCATTTAATCTAATCCTTTTCCAGGGATTTAGAAGTGAAATAAATATATAAATGCCTACCAGAGAACATCTCTACATTTGCTTGCTCCTAACTAAGCTAAGAATGCATGTCCAATACCACGAAATGTTGTCTGGGGCTTGCTTTATAAACATGCAGCAAATAGGGGTTATGTAAAGGGGAAATGCATAAAGGAAGATTGGTCAAATATAGGTAATTATTGATGCTGGATGATGAGTTCAGGGGGTTCAATGCATTCTCTGTACATTGGTGCATTTGAAATTTTTCAAAATAAATTTGAAAATTATATCAACAATAACAAACGCAATGAAGTTACTAATAATTAAGTGGTATGGAAGAGTAGAAAAAGCAGAATTTTAAAAATAATTTATGGAAATATGAACATGGACTGGCTATTTGCTGTTGTTAATGGTATTGTGGTTATGTTTTAAAAAGTAAGCCTTATCTTTTAGAGACATGTCCTGAAATATTTATGGATGGAATGATAGGATGTCTGCTTTTTGTTTGAAGATAATATGGAGATGGAGGAGAGAATAGGCGAGATTGCCCATAGGTCAATGGTTGTTGCTGAATGACAGCCCATGTGGGTTCATATACTGCTCTGTTTACCCTTGCATGTGTTTTGAAATAGAGTAAAAAGTAATTTATACATATACATTCAAAGAAAACAGATTCGTACTGTGAAATTGCAGATTTTTCTTTTTGTTGTTAGGTTATCAAAGGTTAAGCTGAAACATGTTTATGAAAGCAGCTATTGCAAAAACATCTCTGAAATTATTCTCTCATTTGGGGAACACATTACAAATAATACAAATTAAAAATACAAATCCAAACAACAAAGGTAATTGTAGGGTTCTGATAAACCTATAATCACCCAGTGGACTAATGAATTCCATGTTTCCAAGGTGCAAAACTGCTTCTGCTTGTCTGTTGCATGTCCGTTGTGTCACCATGGGGTGAGTTGGATAGGGCAGAGGTGGGATCCAGCTACTAGATCTCGCTTCCCCAACTTATTCCCTGCCTCTTTTAGAAATTCACAGACCATTCAATGAGGACTGACCTTCTTTTCTGAACTAATATCAGAACCTATTGACAAGTGCACTGGGCCGTATGGAAACTATGGAACTGAACGAGGAGGCAATAGTGCAGTGGTTAAGGACACTGGCTTGAAAGCCAGCTCTCTGGTTGCAGGTGAAGCTGTGTGACCTTGGGTAAGCTATTTAACCTCTTTGTGCATCTACTTCCTCATCTTTAAAATAGGAGTAATGATAGTGGTACCCATCTCAGGGGATTATTGTGAGGAGAAGCAGGGTCAAGCACTTAGAAGAGTGCCTGTTGAATGGTAAGAGCTTTACAAATGTTAGCCATTGTTATTGTTATGTACAAGTGGATCTTTCTTAAAGCATGCTTGAAATAAGATCTCTTCACTCACAGAGCAACAGGCAAAAGCTCAAATAACAAACAGCCATGCTTCCCATTCTTTTCCACCCAAGGACCTCCTAACCAGAGGTTAACCCTGCATGCTTACTGCAGGGAACTCTGGGAGTAGAGTCTGAAGGGGGCCACTTACAAGTACAAATCTCTTTTAAGTTCAATGTTTTAGTTAAACACCCCACACATTTTGAATCCTGTATCATAATAGAGTATGTGTTTCTCCCTCCTCCCCTTCTTCCTCCTACTCCCCTTCCTCCTCCTACTCCCCTTCCTCCTCCTCCTCCTTCTTCTTCTTCTACTTCTTCTTCTCCTCCTTCTTCTCCTTCTCCTCCTTCCTCTTCTTCTTATTCTTCTTTGAGACAGGGTCTGTGTCTGTCATCCAGGCTGGAATGTGCAGTGCAGTGGCATGATCTGGGCTCACTGCAACTTCTGTCTCCTGGGCTCAAGCGATTCTTCCACCTCAGCCTCCCAAGTAGCTGGGAATACAGATGTGCACCACCATGCCCAGCTAATTTTTGGGGTTTTTTTGGTATTTTTTGTAGAGATAAGGTTTTGTCATGTTGGCCAGGCTGGTCTCCAACTCCTGAGCTCAAGTGATCCGCCCGCCTCAGCCTCCCAAAGTGCTGGGATTACAGGCGTGAGCCACTGCACCTGGCCTATAGGATGTTTTCTTTTTCCTTTTTTTTTTTTTTGAGACAGACTCTCTCTCTGTCATCTGGGCTGGAGTGCAGTGGCGTAATCTCAGCTCAGTGCAACCTCTGCCTCCTGGGTTCAAGCAATTCTCTGCCTCACCCTCCTGAGTAGCTGGGACTACAGGAACACACTGCCACGCCTGGCTAATTTTTTTGTATTTTAGTAGAGACAGGATTTCACCATGTTTCCCAGGCTGGTCTGGAGCTCCTGAGCTCAGGCAATCCCCCTGCCTTGGCCTCCCAAAGTAGTATGTTTTCTTAAAGAAATAATGTGAGCCCTCATAATTTTTTGCATAAAATTAAAATCAAGAGAGATGTCCTGCATTCATCCCATGGCTTTCCTGACCCTCTGGATATGCCTGCCTCTTAGTTTGAGAAGCTGAGACATTTAGAACCACTTGATTTTGTAAACTCCCTGGATCCTTCTCCCAAACAATCTGGTGTACTTTCTACCAGCTCCTCCTTAATACTACCTTCCAGCCTATGAGGGGTGTTGTCTAGCTTTCCCCCACAGTCTTTTATGCCCAGGGTATTGTAATACAGCCTCTCCTCTCTTTGTTTTCATTGACTCCTCTGTGACTGTTGACATCATTAACCACTCAGCCCTTTTCAAAACTGACTGAGTTGGTTTCTGGGACATCAGTAGCTTCAGGATCTCCTCCTACCCCTCTGGCCACTCCTCTGTCTCTTTTGCAGGATCATCTTTTTCTATTCAACTCCTAGGTGTCATGCTTCCCAGGACTTTACATCAGCTCAGGGTTCTCATTATATGTCCTCCAAGAGTGATCTCATGAACATCTAAAATCTCAGTTTCCACCTGTAGAGAACATTCTAATCTTTGTCTCTTAGCCCCAGCTAGTACCAGAATTTCTCTTTTCTGGAAGAACACACTTGTGGAAGCTAACCTTGCCCCACCCATGGCCACAACTTTGGGTCTGTGACCCAGCCATAGCCAATCAGAATATTCCAACTCCAGGCTACAGTACTTGGTTCAGGAATAGGCATATAACCCCCAATGGGCCAGGAAGTATTCACTGAGATTTTTCTGCTAGAACTACAGGAAACAAACAAACAAAAATGCAACTCTGATTTTTTTTTTTTCCTGAGACAGTGTCTTACTCTGTTGCCCAGGCTGGAGTAGAATGGTGTGATCATACCTCACTGCAGCATTGAATTACCTGTCTCAAGAGATCCTCTCACCTCAGCCTCCTAAGTAGCTGGGACTACAGATGTGCGCCACCATACCAGGCTAGTTTTTAACGTTTTTGTAGAGATGGAGTCTTGCTATGTTGCCCAGACTGGTCTTGAACTCCTGGCCTTAAGTGATCCTCCTGCCTCAGCCTGGGATTACAGGCATGAGGCACTGCACCCAGCCTCTGATGGGATTGTTGAACCAATAAATGTAAACTAGGGACTTTGAGGCTGCCAGAGACCATCATGCTCAAGAAAGTCCAGGACATTAAAAGAGAGACAAAATCTCCTAAATTATCATATAAACTTCTGGATCCAGCTATTCCTGAAGCCAAAGAAACAACTCCTGGGCTTTTTGGTGTCCTAAGCCAATGAATTACCTTTTCTGCATGTCCTAGTCTGTATTGTTTTTCTTTTTGTCACTTGCAACTATCCATATGCTGATGAATCCCAAATCTACATCTGTGGCCAAGGCTTCTCTCCTGAGCAACAGGCTCATAGAAGTAACATCCAATTAAACAATCTCCACACAGGTGCCACACAAGGATCTCAAACACAACATATTATCTGCTAAAGAATGGCAACCTTAATCACTCTATAAGTTTATATTTACTTAAAATGTTTAAAAATTTTCCACCAGAATGCAAACTCTTTAAGGACCGGAACATTCCTTGTTTATTCATTGTTGTATTTCTAGCACCTGGAGGAACACACATAGATGTTCAAAAAATATTTGTTGAAGGAATAAACCAACAAATGACTGAAACAAAGGAATTTTCCTTTACTCTTTTTATAATTTCATTTACTGTAAGTGCAATTAGTGCTATTGATTTTGATTCATGAATAGCTCAACTCTCCTACCTGATCCCATCACTGCACTGCTTACCTGAAGCCCAACTTGCATCTTGCTTGGACCATTGCAAAAGTCTCCTAACTCTTATTTCTGCCTCCAGCTACCCTCCACACAAGTACCAGGCTCTTTCTAAAAGGGAAACCAGATTCTATTGTGCCCCTGCTCCACATCCATCACTGACACTACTGAATTTTCTGGATGAAATCTTGGCCCCTGCCTCCCTCTGCAGGCTCATCTCCTGGCTCTCTCTCCATGCAACCTGTCTTAGTCCATTTTTGTTGCTAGAAAGGAATACCTAAGGCTGGTTAATTTCTACAGAGAAGAGGTTTATTTGGCTCATGGTTCTGCAGACGGTACAAGAAGCATGGTGCCAGCATCTGCTTCTGGTGAGCACCTCAGGAAGCTTCCACTAACAGCAGAAGGTAAAGGAGAGCTGATATGTACAGAGATCATGCAGTGAGAGCAGAAGCAAGAGGGAGAGGAGGAGGCGTCAGGCTCTTTCCGACAACCAGTTCTTGCAGGAACTAACAGTGAGAACTTACTCACTCTCATGAAAATGGCACCAAGCCATTCATGAGGGATCCGCCCCCATGATCCAAACACCTCCCACCAGGCTCACCTCCAATGTTGGGGATCATATTTCAGCATGAGACTTGTTGGGGACAAACAAACCATAGCCAAACCATAGCACAGCAATTGCCCAAGGAAGAGAGAACCATGTGGGGTCTCCCAAATTCATCAGTGTATTTCCTGCCTCTGTGTCTTTTACATGCTATGGTCACCTCCCATGCTCCTCCTTTTTCCCCTTCTAATTTTCCTGCAAAACTCATGTCCTGTCCGGAAAGCCTTCTCTAGTCTCTGTCTCCCTATTCTGATTTAGAATTTCCTCCTCTATGTTCACAAAGCTGTCTGTACACCCTTTTCCTACCAAAGCACTTATGTGGCACAGACTTTTTTAGTGCTGACTGGTAGCTATATTTTACTTTCCTCTTGGGCATACAGTTAGACACATTTCCCATGCTCCCTTGCAGCTAAGGATGGCTGTAGGCCTGAGTCCCGGCCAATGAAATGTGGGCAGAGGTGATGTGTGCCACTTTTGGGCCTGGCCCATAAAAACCTCTCACATATGGTTCTTGTTCTCTTTTTCCTTATCTTAGTAGAGAGGACTGAGGACCTAAGGAAGAGAGGAGTCCCAAGGTAGATAAAACCACTTGTACAACTCTGCAACTTGGGCCACCCTGTGGTCAAAACTGGGAGATAAAAGAGGGAAAAACAAAAACAAAAACGGGAACTTCACCATTGTACTGACTTCACCACGTTATGCTTTTCCTAGCCAATCTGCCTACTATTACTTTACTTTTTGGTCCTCAGACCATTGTTTGTTGTTGTGGTTTTGTTTCCTGCCCAGAGTTTTTAGTTGTAGTGAGTAAAACAGGTAGAATGTAAATGGCTTACCCCACCTTGTCCAGCATCTCCTCCACCATCTTGATTTTGTACCCAATTTCCTGCCTGAATACGTGGCTCATAGTGGAACCTTAATAATTGTTTTCCAGGTGAATTTATTAATTATCCAGATTCATAAGATCAACTATGTTCTACCCTTACTAGAATAGCATTTCCTGTTCTTAGCTTTACAATTTATATAAGCGGAAAAATATTTGCAACAGTTCTCAGGATAACTGAAGGTATGATTAAGGATAGAAAGAGAGGCTATATTGTGTGGCATTACTTAATTTTACTGGTGGGAAAAGAATGAGTGGTGACAATTTTCTGTACAGATCTTCATATTACTAAAGTATAGAAATTAATGTTCTCTCCCTTGTAAATGGAACGTGGCTTGTTTCTTGTACCTTATATTTGTGTATTAAGCCTATGTAAGAACTCCATACTCACGTATGTGTTGAGAATTTAATTGATAAATTCTTGACTCCCTAAACAATAATTTTAACTCCTTATTGTTATTTATCATAAAAAAAGATATCCTTCAATTGACACATATTTGTTGAGATATCTACATGCAATGTTCAGTGAGAATTAAAAGAAGTAGAAAAATTAGCACCTGTTTAAAAGAATAGTAAAGTCTCACTGATGAGAACTTGACATTCTACAAAGCACTTTCACTATTCTTACCTAACAGTTTCCTTGGAACATTCCAGGGATATAGGTTTTAGTCCCATTTGACCGAGGCTCAGAAAGTTTGAGAACTCTGTCCTTGATCACACAGTAATGACAGAATTGAGTCCCTTACCCAGGTCTTTTGTTCCAATTTCTGTTCCCTTATCATTATACCTCAGTCTACCTGGGGAATAAAATAGCTCATCCACAGACAGTTTTCCAGTAGTTCAAGTTCAAATGCTGACTGAAGAGTCAAATGTAGCAGGGAACCCCCCCCACTTCCCAAACCCCCCCACATGCCCCTCTTCCCTTGACAGCATTCTAGAAAGGGCACTGCTGACGTGGTTGGCTCACTCTGAACACCAAGCTTGTGGTTGCAAATGTTCCTACCACTCTGATGAGGTTATTTTATTCAGGATATAATAAATAAGGAGCACAAAAATGATTCCATGGATACTTGGGACCAAACTGTGAGAACTAGACATCTTTAAGTAAAATTCTATACATAGAAAATTACAAATAATGCACAAGGTGGCTCCAATATTCACTTTCATTCCTAACTGAAGAAGTGTGGGAAACTTTTAGCTAATCATTCTGCAAGTAATTAAATGTATTTTTAAAACTTAGATGTTGAAGATGTGCAAAAGAAAAACTAATCTAGAGTGACAATCAGGAAATGTTTGGGACACTTCCTGGAAAGGGGTATAAGGGAATATTTTGGGGTGATAAAAATGTTCCACACCTTGTTTTGGGTGGTGGTTATTCAGACGTCTACAACACATAGGAAAGGTGCCCTTAAGATTTGTATATTTAATTGCCATAGAAAAAATAAAATACCTAGAAATACATCTAACAGGGAGGTGAAAGATCTCTACAACAAGAATTAAAAACACTCCTCAGAGCTATCAGAGATGACAGAAACAAATGGAAAAATATTCCATGCTCATGGATAGGAAGAATTAATATCACTAACATGGTCATACTGCCCAAAGCAATTTACAGATTCAATGCTATTCTTGTCAAACTACCAATGATATTCTTCATAGAACCAGAAAAAAAGGAACTATTTAAAAATTCATATGGAACTAAAAAAAAGCCTAAGGAGCCAAGACAATAATAAGCAAAAAGAGCAAAGCTGGAGGAATCACATTACAACTTCAAACTATACTACATGATTACAGCAACCAAAACAGCATGGCACTGGTACAAAAACAGACACATAGATCGATGGAACAGAATAGAGAGCTCAGAAATAAGACCGCACACCTATAACCATCTGATATTAGACAAATCTGACAAAAACAAGCAATGGCAATGGGGAAAGGACTCCCTACTCAATAAATGGTGCTGGGAGAACTGGCTAGCCATATGCAGAAGAATGAAACTGGACCTCCTTCCTTATACCATATACAAAAATAAACTCAAGATGGATTAAAGGCTTAAATGTAAAATCTAAAACTATAAAAACTCTGGAAGACAACCTAGGAAATATGATTCTGGACATAAGACCTGGCAAATATTTCATGATCAAGACACCAAAAGCAATTGCAACAAAAGCAAAAATCAACAAATGGGATCTAATCAAACTAAAGAGCTTCTGTACAGCACAATAAACCAGCAACAGACTAAACAGACAACCTACAAAATGGGAGAAAATATTTTCAAGCTATGCATCCAACAAAGGTCTAATAACCAGACTCTGTAATGAACTTAAACAAATTTACAAGCAAAAAATAATCCTATTAAAAAGTGAGCAAAGGACATGAATAGTTTTCAAAAGAAGACATACATGCAGCCAACAAGCATATGAAAAAAATGTTCCATATCACTAGTCATTAGAGAAATACAAATCAAAACTATGATGAGATACCATCTGACCCCAGTCAGAACAGCTGTTATTAAAAAATCAAAAAATAAGAGACGCTGGCAAGGTTGCAGAGAAAAGGGATCACTTATACACTGCTGATGGGAGAATAAACTAATTCAGCCATTATGGGAAGCAGTGTGGCAATTCCTTAAAGAACTAAAAACAGAATTACCATTCAACGCAGCAATTCCACTATTGGGTATATGCCTGAAGAAAAAGAAATTGTTCTACCATAAGGACACATACATGTTTAAGTTCACTGCAGCACTATTTACAATAGCAAAGACATGGAATCAGCTTAAATGCCCATCAACAGTAGACTGGATAAAGAAAATGTGGTATATATACACCACGGAATACTAAGCCGCCATAAAAAAGAATGAGATTATGTCATTTTCTGCAACAAGGATGGAGCTAGAGGCCATTATCCTAAGCAAAGTAATGCAGAAACAGAAAACCAAATGCCACATGTTCTCATTTATAAGTGGGAATTAAACAGCAAGAACACATGGACACAAAGAAGGGAACAATAGATACTGGGACCTCCTTGAGGGTGGAGGGTGGGAGTAAGGAGATCAGAAAAGAATATCAGGTACTGTGATTAGTACCTGGGTGATGAAATAATCTGTACATCAAATCCTTATGACATGAGTTTACCTATATAACAAATCTGCACACATACCATTGAATCTAAAATAAAAGCTAAAAAATTGTTTGTTTTATGTTAATTACACCTTGATTTCTAAAGTGTGCAAAGGAGTTTACAGTTCTTCAAAATTCTTTTAGGGGCACGTTAGCAAAAATGTCTGATAATCATTGTTCTAGGCATACATGGAACAAATTTCTCTTTTATTTCATTCTTTGTTTTTGGAGGCAGGGTGTCATTCTGTTACCCAGGCTGTAGTGCAGTGGAGTGATTGTGGCTCACTGGAGCCTCAACCTCCCAGACTCAAGCAATCCTCCTACCTCAGCCTCCCAAGTAGCTGGGACTACAGGCGTGTGCCATCATGCCAGGCTAATTTTTTTAAATGTTTTGTAGAGACAGGGTCTCACTATGTTGTCCAGACTGGTCTCAAACTCCTGGACTCAAGAGATCCTCCACCTTAGCCTTCCAAGGTGTAAGAATTACAGGCGTGAACCACTGTGCCTGGCTGGAACGAATTTCTTGTTTTTCAAGGTTCTTACGTTTTCTTTTGGTTTCTTAGTATCATGCAACTTGACTGCAAGGTAAAGTGACTCACAACACATCAAATTATTTATATTTTCTTGTTATCTTGAGGTTTTTCTCACAAACCAAACAAAAATCCTCACTTCAGATTTTTATGCTTCAGAACATTCTCTAAAAAAAAAAATAATAAAAAGAAGGGTGAATAATAAGTATTAACTAGAGAAAAGGTTATTCTTCAGGTAATGTGGTGAATGAATGCAGTTTTCTGTTTGTTAATTGCTTCCTCTTAGACTCTCTTTTTTGGAGGAAGAATATAGTGATTAAAGTAATTTTTTTATGTAAATGGAGTTTCAAAGTCAATCTAATTCTGAAGAATTGCTCTCAAATTTATATGAATTTAGATGGGGAAAGTATCCTAGCAACAAAAGTTTCCATGAACAAAGGAGCAAACTCAGTGGACTGCACTGAGTAGAGATGCTCCATACTGGCAGTTTGATCTCTGACCTGGTCCTGGTTATCGCTTCCCTGCAACTCGTCGATTCAGCTATGCCATAAAAACCTTAATAACCAGCTGAATCTTCTTGCAAAGGAGGCATGAAAACCAGACTTCTTTAATCTTCTGGCACAGTGTAAATAAATGACAAGATGGCCTGTCCTTCCATGAATAATATTTTTGTCTCTTGGTCTTTTCTTACATATGTTGAATGATTTTCAGAGGTTTTGCCAGTTCTCCATGTGTTCTGTATCTGCTCTCTGTTCTGAAAGGTTATCTGATTGTTCTCCTGGGCTTGAGATGGCTTCTAGGCTTTCAGAACTGTGAGCCAAATCCAAGAAATCTGCTGAGCTGCAGGGAAGAAGTTGGGGTTTTTCTTCCTTTACATATAGACCTTTGGCTCTAACAACTGGAACTGTAATGGTTCTTTGGTGATCTAGGACATAATTTTCTTTTTCCTTCATTTTCCTTGCTTTGGGGGGTATAGCAGTGATAACAGGCATGAAGAGAGAATGGGTTAACTTAGAAGAGTCTGAATACCAATCTTTCCTCAAGGCCCTGCAACAGAAACACCTCCTGTTTGGAGGGTTAAATTTCTTATACTCGGTAACACTACCAGACATCCTCAGAAGTAACTTCCATATCAGTGTCATCTTTTAAAGGTGGAGAGTCCTCAAGGTCATTTCTTTTCCCACTTCAATCACATTTTTGTCACTCACATTCCCTTCTTTTTCACTTGTTTTATCAGTAGCAGTAGCTCCTACTTTTATTCCAACACCTATCTGTTCCAGTACTGAGTAATTCCAAACCCACGATTCACCTGAGAGTGACTGAAGCAATGGCAGGACCTGCTTCCCTCTCTGATTTCTGCGTTTCTGTGGTAAGGTAGACAGCATGGGAAAACTGCCTTCTTTTGTTATTTTCCTGGAGTTGGAACTTCCCTCTGTACATTGCTTCCATTGGTCTTGGCTTGGAATATCCATGCCATGACCCTAGACTGGTGGTGACAAGATTCATTCTTAGCTTATCAAAGGCAGGGCTTAGATCTTTCATTGAGAGTTGCTGACATCCAAGCAGTCCTCCCAAAGACCTCCATAATACCACAGTATTGCCACAGGCTGCTCCTGCAGATCATAAGTTGCTTCCCCACTAGACAGTGGCCTGGATACTGTCTGACCATGCCAACAACCACATTTCACCTTGCACCTGCTCCCTGTAAAACCTTCAAAAGTGGCCATTTTGGCCAGGTATAGTGGCTTATGCATGTAATCCCAGTGCTTTGGGAGGCTGAGGTGGGAGAATCACTTTGAGCCCAGGAGTTCAAAGTGAGCTGTGATCGTACCACTGCACTCCAGCCTTGACAACAGAGAGAGACCTTGTGTCTTTAAAACAAAACAGACAAACAAAAAATGGCTGTTTTGATCTTATGTGTTATACACGTAAAATCAATCTGATTGATTTATTCTGGGGAGAACCCGAAAGCACTATCAGATGCTGAACACTAGGCAGAAGGAGAAAATGATATTTGGGCACTAAAGACATTTGAGTCTGTTGATCAAAGCTTACCGCTGCTCTATGGGTCGCTCTTCAGCCGAAAATGGAGGGTGTCAGTCACAGGTCTTAAGACCTTAGCAGTATTTTGAGACAGTGAGGAGCTGAGCATTTAAAAGAGACATTTTCATTGTTCAACTCCCACTTACAAGTGAGAACATGTGGTGTTTGGTTTTGTGTTCTTGAGTTAGTTTGCTGAGAATCATGGTTTCTAGCTTCATCCATGTCCCTGCAAAGGACATGAACTCATCCTTTTTTAGGGAGGGAAACATCACACACCGAGGCCTATCGGGGGTTGGGGGGCCCAGGGGAGGGATAGCATTAAGAGAAATACCTAATGTGGATGATGGGTTGATGGGTGCAGCAAACCACCATGGCACATGTATACCTATGTAACAAATCGTCCCATTCTGCACATGTATCCCAGAACTTAAAGTATAATAAAAAATAAAAGATACATTTTCTGCCTTGAAACAATCTCTGGGCACTTCTGTACTGAGTTAAAAAGTGTCCTGCTCAAAAAAAAATTCATGTCCACCTGGAGCCTCAAAATGTGACCTTATTTGGAAATTGAGTCTTTGCAGATATAATTAGTTAAGATAAGGCCATACAGGATTAGAATGGGCCGTTATCCAATGATTGATGCCCCTATAAGGAGAGGATAAGATGCAGAGACACACAGAGAAGAAGGTCATGTGATGATGGAAGCAGAGATTGGGGTGATGCATCTACAAGCCAAGGAACTCCAACGATCGCTGGCAAGCATCAGACACTAGGAAGAGGCAAAGAAAGATTCTTCCCTAGAGCCTTCAGAGGGCGCGTGGCCCTGCTGTCACTTTGATTTCAGACTTCTGGCCTCTGGAACTGTGAGACAATAAATTTCTGTTGTTTTAAGCCACCCAGTCTGTAGTCCATTCTTATGGCAGCCACGGGAAACTGATACGTCTTCTTCACTGTTCACACTCTGCATTATTTGCAAATACTTCTCTAAGTGAGAAGGGGTCTGTGTCGTGATTCTGAAGCCAGATTACCTGGGTTTATTTGAGTCTTGACACTGCCACTTATTAGCTGTGTGACCTTGAGCAACTTACCCCACTGCTCGGTGCCTCAGTTTGTCTGACTTACAAAGTGAGTATTAAGTGAATTAATAATGTTATGGGATTAAAACAGTGCCTAGCACATAGGAAGTGCCATTATGTGTTTATGTGAAGGAAAAGTCCATGAGGTTGAAATGGCCATGTGAAAAATTGGAATGGTTCCATGGAGGAGAAATTGGGACATGAGCTGGACCTTCAGGAATTGGGCGAGGCCCGTCAGAGTCTGCCCAGGTGGGAGAAACAGGGTGAGCAAAGGCTTGTTGGGGCCGTGAGGGAAGGGGGCAGTAAGACTATTAGAGCAGGACTTCCCAACCTTTTCTCCATGGCTGCCAGCACTGAAACTTATATTTGTATACACATGGGGTCAATGAGGCTGCTTGCAGCTGGACCCCGGGAGTCACTGTGCAAGTTCTTGAGAGGGGAGGCAATACGTTGCCATATTTGTAATTCATCCCCAGCACCTGCGGGAGAGTGCAGGATTTGAGCAGTGTTTCCTCAGATCAAATATACATTAAAATGCAGATTCTGGGGTGGTGCCTGAGAGCCTGCATTTCTAACAAGCAGGGAATACTGAGGCTTTTGGTCTAAGGACCACACTTTGGTTTAAAATCCTTGCCACCTGAAATGTGGTCCACGGACCAGCAGCATCAGCATCCCCCGGAAGCTTGTTAGAAGCACTGCCTTCTAGGTCCTCCCTGTCCCAAACCTACCGAATCTGCATTTTAATTTGGTCTTCAGCTGATGGAGCTGCACATTAACATTTGGAAGCAGTGGATTAGAGGTCTCTGGATAGCTCAGTTTGCTAACAGGTAGGGTCTAGTCATCTAGGTTCTTAGGCCCAGCTGCACGTTAGATCCTCATGAGGAGCTTTTAAAAATCCTGATGCCCAGGCCAAAGCAGCTGAATTAAATCAAAATGTCTGCAATTGGGGCCTTCAGAAAACAGTTTTATTTTTTAACCTCTCCAGGGGATTTTAATGTGCAGCCAGAGTTGAGAACCACTGGGCTAGGGAAGAGACCCTGAGCAGGGCTAGAGAGACTGAGGCCATGCAGATGGGGCTTAGGTCCTTGATGGGGTTTGAGTCCTTTTTTGTGCCAGTGTAGCATGGCATAGCAGTTAGAGGCATGAGCTGTGGAGCAATGAGGGCCTGCCTGGGTTCAAACACTGCTTTGTACCACTTGCCAGCTGCATGATGTCAGGCGAGGTACTTAATCTCTCTTTGCCTCCGTTTTTTTTTTTTTTTCAAACAAGGATGCTAATAGTAACCAACTATTGCATAGGGTGTTTCTGAGGAACAAATAAGGTAAAGTGTAACGGTGCTTATGATGGTGCGTGGCACACAGTAAGGGCTCTGGGTGTGTTTGCTCCCTTGAATACATATCTTATTCTTTCTCACTTTCCTGTCATCCTGCCCCATCTTCAGAGCTAGGCTCTTGGGCAGCAATCACACCTCTGATTAGGCGCTCAATAAATGTTTGAGGAATGCATGACTGAATGGTTACAATGCCCCCTTGTGTATTCAGTGGGAAGAAATAACAAAACATACAGCTGGTTCTTAATATTAGTATGGGTAGTGTGACCAAATGTTCTGATTGCCCAGGAATGAGGGGTTTCCCTGGACATGGGTGACTTTTGGTGCCAAAACTGCTGAAATACCAGGCAAACTGGGATGAGTTGGTCACCCTAAGTATGGGCATTTGGGGAAATGTCCATTTCATCAAAATGTTTTCAAATAAGCATAAAGAGAGGCACCCAAGGCCAATTCATTTATGTGCACATAGTAATGGCAATGGCAATGGTAATTTGCTTCCTGCCCATGGTGTGTGTGTGTGTTTGTGTATTTGTGTGTGTGTGTGCTCCATGCACACCAATAATAATAGCTGGAATGTCATAACAGTGTGGGTGGCACATCATGTGTTCTGCAGTGATCACTTCACATGCTTAAGAGGGAGCATCAGTTGGCCTGGCTCACATCCTGGTTATGCCACTTAATGGCTTTGTGACATTGGGCATGTTTCTCCACCTCTCTGTGCTTCAGTTTCTCCATCTGCAAAATGAGAGATAATAGCAGTACTCATCTTTCTGAATTTTTAAGAGGATTGATGGGTTCATACATGTGAAGCATCAAGCAGAGTGTTGGATGCTTCATAAAGGTCTGACAGATGTTTGAGGTGATTATTATTGCTATCATCATTAACACTATCTGTTACCTATATATCTCCTCTGCTTCTCTCCCTTTTTCCTTTGCCATGAACCTTCTGTGCCTTGCCTACTGTTTCTTCTCCCTGCGCTCTCCCTCTCCTGCCAGAGGGGCCACCAACAGTTTCACCCTTCTTTTCAGGGTTGTTCAGGCTGAGTCCCTCATAAGGGCACCAAGTGAGGAGGTTGGGGGGCACTGAAATCCAAGCACTTCTTCCTAAGGCAGAGCAGATACCCCAAAAGGTGCCTTTTTCTCGTTCACACAAAGACCGAGCAAGCTGTGATGGGAACACAACTGTTAGTAACTGTATTTCATATCTTGAGTCTTTTGGATCTCCTAGCTGCCCAGGTCATGCTAACCCCAAACATTATTAATTTCCCTGAAGACATCTGTACAGATAAAAGATGGAGGCATCATTCCAAGAAGATCAGTGAATAAGATTTGTTCTTGTGTATAAATGACATTTTTAATATGAAATTGAAATTATCTGATCTAGGAACAGCATGCACAGCTTTTAGAATTAAACATTTTTTCAACACCCGTGATGATAATAATGAACAGTGACTATAATCACTTGGTTTTAAAAGATGATGGAAGACTATTTCAAAATATTGCATAATATGTACATAGCCAATAACTGCAGAATGCTTGTTATAGATCACCATCAAACATGAAATTGACTTTATCTTACTTTGAATTCCAAATTTGAAACATTTTCACCATTTTTCCCTTATATCATATATAAAATATTCGATACTGGAAAATAATGATGTTTCTTTGCTGATTGGGTAGATAACCAAGGTTCTGTTCCTACCAGAAAATACCCCTCTGCCTTTCTCTGAGATGCCTGAAAGTTCAATATAGGCCAGGCGAGCAATTCCTACTATGAAGACTGTTACGAGAAGTAAATATCTGTTGCATATTCCGCTGCCTTTGTGTCGAGTACAGTCGTCCTTGTAATGAATAGGGTAAAGGCAACTTTGACCCAGATAAATAAAAATTTGGAAGATAGACTCTTTGGGGCCAATAAAATGGAATCTTAGAGAACCAAGAGAACTTGCAAACTGAATTAAAGACCTATTGACTATGACCTGAAGTTTTAAAATGGAGAATCATTATTCTGATTTTCAAAATGGTGAAGAAAGTAGATTTGGCAAACCCAGGATTGAGAGATTAATCAAATCTTGTCAGACCCTGGGACAAACCAGTTGTTTGTCAGAAACTGGACAAGAAAGTGCTGAATGCTATTGAGCCCTGGGTTTGCTAAACATAAGGAGGGCAAGACTTTGCTAGTGTGGGAAACGACCCCTCCATGCCTTTTGGCATGTGTGTCTCTCCCACCAAAGGAGTGAAATGTATTCCTCTACTTCTGACTTTGGGTTTCACTATGTGATCTGTGTTGTCCAATAGAATGTCCATTCTGAGCCTAGGCCTTAAGAGGCCTTCGGTACTTCTCCTTCATGTCCTGGGCTTCTGTCACTGTAATGAGAAGAACTCGTGCTGGCTAGTCTGCTAATCCTAAGAGGAAAACCAGGGGCACGTAGAGCAGAGCCATCACAGCCACTGTAGCCTGAAATGGAGCCACCTAGCTAAGCCCAGCCTCATTGAGCCGACCCACAGATGCAAAGTAAGCCCAGAGGAGATGGGCGGAGCCCCTCGTCCACCCTCAGACACATGAATTCAATCAATGCTTTACGTCATATGCCACTGCGGTATTAAGAATCTGTGCTAAACAGCACTCATGTGAATATAGAAAATCCATACACCTATTTTTCTTCTTTGATTGGTAGACCAGAGTCATGAGATAGATGGTTCTGGATGTGAACTTCAGCACATATGTGGTAAGATGCATTCCTACAACCTTAAAGATGAAACAAGATAAAAATCAAAAGCCAGTCACTATTAAAATTAAGGTATTAATGTTTGGAGAACAAGCAAGAGTGCTAAGTAATACAGGTTTTATGTAAAAATACATATTTGTGTAGGAGAAGTTATGGAAGGAAAAAGGCTAGAATAAAAACCATGGTTAATATAATGTTATATGACATTAATGAAAAAGTGGCATCCAGGAGAAAAGGGATATTTCCACTTTATTCTGTATTTCTCATACCATACTTTTACTATTCTACTGAGGAGGCAAAATCTATTTAGATTCAAACAGTATGGATGTAAGGACAATGGAGAGGAGGAGTCAAGGATTCAAAATTTGGAAGAATGGTAATACATTCATTGAGCAAGGAAGTGAGAAAGAGAATCTGGTTTAGGGAAGAAAGATGAGTTGGCTTTGAACATGGCAAGTTTGAGGTACTGGTAACACATCTAGCAGGAAACAACCAAAAGGCAGTTGGGACTCTGGGTCTAGAATTCAAGAACTTGACTGGGGCTAGAGATGAGATTCAAAGACAATAGAAGTCGTGGAGTAGGTTAAATTCAGGAGAAAGACAGAAAGGAGACAAAAGAGAAGGTGACTAATATCAGCTCTTTTTGATTAGTGGAAATGAATCAAAGAAAAGCCAGAGAAGGAATAAAAGAGAGTATGGTCAGAAATATAGAGGAAGAACCAGTAAGATCCAGTGCCACCAACCATTCCCCCAAAGAATTTTCAGAAGAAGGTCAAAGAGGATAAAGACAAAGAGTTGGCTGCTAGATTGGAGAAATAGGACAGTGGGGACCTTGGGCATAGTTGGTTTTGAAATATGGTGGCATCTGTAGCCAGGTAGCAAGGAGTTAAGGAACAATCAAATGATGAAGAAGACCAAAGAGTTGGTGCAGTCATTGCTGCATTTTGAGGTTGCTTAGTGGCCTCTCTTGCTGCAAAGAAGTTACTCCATGGTTTTCATGCTCCTTTCAAGACGGAGCTGGGAAAATGTTCTCCCAGAATTCTTTCACCAGAGAAACTAAATTGGAATTTCAGTTGTTTCCCCTTTCATGGAACTTTAAATCACCCTATGCAGTATAATTTTTTCAGAGATAATTTCTGTTTCCCTTCCCTGGTTGTTCTTTCCCCACTCTGCATTTTTGCCATGGCAAAGGTTTACAGTTGGATGAAGAGCAGAAGTTCTTTACAAAACGTTTCCCTTCCTGGCTTTTGTTTTCCAAATCCTGAGCCTCTCCAGAGAATTGTTATGGTGTCTAGAGAGTGTAAGGCAAGAAAGAGAATACTTTTGGGAAAATCAAGAAGGATTTCCCTAAGACTAAAGAGAAATTTCTTTGACTGGGGACAAGAGAGACAAATTTGAGAGCTTGGAGAACCATCTATATTCTTCATCCTGACAGTTCCAGGAGAGGAGGAGGATTTCAGACAACTGAGCTGAGGGAGGGAGGCTAGACCAAGGCTTAGGCTCCTGGCTGACCAAGGCTTCCCAGCTCCCAGCATAGCCAAGAATCTGCAGAATCTGAGGAGCTGAAGGGACCCTGTGGCCTGGCTCTGTTCCATCTCAGTGATACCTTTGGATTTTCCTGAGGGTCACTCTGATGACTTAGCACACCTTGAGGCAGAACCTTAGCACATTCCAAAGAGTAAGGGAAGGGTCCCAAGAATGTCTGGGGTTGAATTTTCCACCAGCTTAGCAGGATGAGGCTGGTTGTTTTATTAAAAATAATGACATGCAGTGTTTTTTGCTCACCTGAGTTTGTGGATTGAGATTTATGCCTGCTGCACTAGAGGAAGTCAAGTTTATATTCTCAAGTAAGAAGAGTGCTTTCTTCATCTGGGAAGAAAACCAGTGGGGGTAGAATGGGTATCTCTAGATGATGTGACAACAGGTGTGTAGCTAGTAGTCAGTTTGGTAGGATGGGTAGAGGAGGGTAAAAGACAGTGACATTATTTGCTGAGAAAATGGATTCTAGTTCATCTCTGCTGCTTAAACTTCCCACATTTTTGGCCAAGGTATTTCATCTCCCTGGGCCTCAGTTTCCTCATATGTAAAGGGGAAGTGTTACATTAAGTGAGTGCTAAGGCTACTCCCACATCCTGAGACCCTTTGGCTTCTTTCTCATTTCTCTCATGGCAAATTGAGTTTCTTATCTCTAAGAAATGAGGTGTATTAAGCAGCCCCATTGCTGCTGAGCTACATTCAACTTGGCCTAGCACATGCCAGAAAATAGCAAGCTGGGACAGTTAGCATCACTGGGGAGGTTACATGTATGCATTTTAATCTGCACAGATCCAGGATTTCAGATACAGTGCATCAGTCTGTGCAGATTTAATGGGGGTGGGGGCAGAGGGTGATGAAACCACCAAATTTGCTCTTTAAGACTGGGCCATCTAGTGAAAATGGGTTTGCATACTAGTCTCGGAGGGCTAATTTATCACTCTGGAGAGCAATTTCTCATTAACACAATGTCAATACTGCTGGGGATTGGCTAGACCACCTTTGGAAGAGGTTAAATTACCTTTTAATCAGCATATGGAAGAATAAAGCTTCTGTTCCATCATGACATAACAACCTTACTAATTTGACATCTTCTAAAAGCCAAGGCAATTCTAGCTACACCTGTGTGATGCGAGCAGAATCGTTTCCAGAGAGGCAGAAGACAGGAAAAAAGGGTTTCTGTGGCTGTTATCCAAACTGGCATAATTGATGTGGGTGCAGTGGGTTATAGCTAATGGTCTGTGTTTAATTATGGAGGCAGTGACACAAGGCCTCAAGGATGATAAGGCACTAACCAGATGATGTACCACTTTCTCAATTCTGAGCTTGCTGAGTGACTGGATAGAGAGTCAGTACAACAGCAACGTGGTCTAAAGTTCATGTTTCTCCTGGAAACAGTCACACACAGACCTCAGGTGAAAGTGCTTTGAAATCCATTGCTCTGGAAATCACTTCTCCATTTAAACCAGGATGACTTACATTGATATATGTCCAAAATTCATTATTAGCTGCTTTGAAAGTATGGGACTTCCATTTTGTCTCACTCCCCAGAGCAATGAAACAACAAACAAACAACCTTTTATTCCCTAGCTTGAAAAATAATGACAATAACTGTTACAGAACTGCATATCCATATCCATTCTCAACTTTTGGCACTAGAACCTTCAGTTTTTAGCCAGACACATGGCTGTCTAGCTAGAGACTACATTTCCCAGCGTCCATGGCAGCAATGTGAGGCCATGTGACTAAGTTTTAACCAATGAGAAAGGAGCAGAGTGACGTGTGTAATGTCTGGATTGTGCTATGAACGGAAACTGCTCATCTTCCATTTATTCTTTTCTCATCTTGTGGGTAAGAATGAGGTTGTGGTAAGTGGCAATTCAGTTTCAACCTTGACAATAAGGAAGATACCCTATGGGATGATGGGGAAATAAGAGGAAAAAAACCTGGGTCCTTAGTTGACATTGAGGAATAAGGCCATTCTACATCCATCAACTGCCTGCAAGCTTGGGCTTTCATATGAACAGATCTTCTATCCTGTTGAAGCCACTGTTATTTTGATCTCTGTTAAAATGAATAGTGATTTACATCAGTAAAGCACTTTCCAATTTTAAAAACATGTTCTTTCACATGTTTTATCTCTTAGTTGCTCAAAACAACCAGGTGAAGTAGACAGGGAGAGAAGTCGTTAAGAGATTCTATTTGACAGGAGGAAATGGAGGCTCAGAGAGGACATGGCTTTTGTCCTCAGTCACACCTACAGAGATACTGAGCCACATCTTGTACCTGGATCTTCTGACTTTGAGTCCAGTGTTCCTTTTACTATCATATTGCCCATCCTTCCTTGGAAACCTCAAGCAATAGTAGTGCATGAGAGGGCACTCTCCATTCATTGAAATGCTGTTTTGATCACTTAAGCATCCCACCCTCATATAGCTCCTCTCCCCTCCCTTCCACCTCCTCCAGACCATCCCCAAAACAGTAAAGAAAAGCTCCATAAGGAATGTTTTAAAAAAATGGTTGATGGCATTGCTTAAAATGAGAACAGTCTGGGGTCAGCAGTGGTTGGGGAAGTGCAGTGGGAGGAGTATTTTATCAATGACATTGTTTAGAATTGCCAGAACATTGGGGTAATAAAAAGCAGAGCAACTTTCAGTCAGTTTTATTATTGTTTCTAAATTCTCAACAGGCGATAAACTCCTTATTGCCTGTACCCCCTTTTTGCCTGCACACTGGATGGCCCACTTCCATTACCACCCTCTTTAGTATACCACAAAATAATAGTTATGAAGGAAAGAAAATAATAAAGCATAAAACCCGGTTAACTTCTTCTTCCTTGCTCTCTGATATGTATACACATCCAGGAAATGGCTGGCATGTTTGTACCAACCACCGCCTGTTCCATTTAGAAGAGCTTCTGTAAAGAAGAGGAAAGCTTGTTTGTTTCCTTGGGCTTTTCCTCCCCTCTTATCTCCATAGTTACAAGAGTTGGTTCTGTGTAATTTTTTGATGCTGGCGCCTTGCCCAACTCAAATTGATTATAAAGGTTGGGAGGGACAGTTGAGATCTGCGGCTTGATTCCTGAGTAAGTTGGCTGTTTAGAAAGATAGCATTGACAGCCAAGATAGCCTGCAGATGGGAAGGCAAATCTGGAGATTCCGTTTTTTATTATGGAGCCCATGAATGACTCACTAGTTTGGGCTCTTCCTTGGAGAAACATAGAAAGATAAGTGCCCGGGAGAAATCAGCCAAGAGGTTCTTTCCTCAAAGGCTTTATAGTAAGTAGGGTTGCCAGATTAAATACAGGACACAAGTTAAATTTGCATTTCAGATAAACAACAAATACTTTTTTTAGGATAAGCATGTCCCCAAATAGTGTATGGGATATACTCATACTGAAAACACAGATGCTCAGTTATATTTGCATTTCACATAAACAAGGAATAATTTTTTTGGCATAAGTATGTCCCATGAAATATTTGGGTCATACTTAAACATTATTTACTGTTGATCTGAAATGCAAATTTTAGCAGGGAACCCTGCATTTTTGTTTGCTAAGTCTGGCAGCCCTACTTACAGAAATCTAGCAAGATCTTTAAAAAATGGTTTCTTCCAATTCAGGAACAGCCAATCTTGTTTTTTCTTTAAAGATTCTGTAGGCTGTTGTATTTTATTTATTGGTGTGTGGGAGTACAGGAGGGACAAGGCTCTTCACCTGTGTAAACCTTATCTTTCTAAAAGGAAAGGATTAAATGGTTTCTCAAAGGATTCTATAGTCCTATGTCCTTCCCATGCTACTGACATCTTGATGGAATTAATTTTCCCCTGAGTTGAAATAAATTGGTGCTATCTGATAGAAATAAAATTCAAGCCATATATTATAATTTTAGATTTTCCAGTAGTCACATTATAAAAGTAAAAAGAAACAGGTGAAATTAGTTTTAATAATACTTTTTATTTAACCAATTATACTAAAATAATATCATTTCAATATACAATCAATATAAAAATTATTCATGAGATAGTTTACATTCTTTTTTTGTACTATGTCTTCAAAGTCTGGTGTTTATCCTTATAGTACATCTCAATTGGACTAGACACATTTAAGGTATCAATTGCCACACATGGCTCAATGTCTACCATGTTGGACAGCACAGGTATTATAGGCTAAATAAATAGATAAACAGGCCAGGCACGGTGGCTCACGCCTGTAATCCCAGCACTTTGGGAGGCCGAGGCGGGCAGATCACCAGATCAAGAGTTCGAGACCAGCCTGGCCAACATGGTGAAACCCTGTCTCTACTAAAAAAATACAAAAAATAGCCGGGCATGGTGGTGCATGCCTGTAGTCCCAGCTACGCAGGAGGCTGAGGCAGGAGAATCGCTTGAACACGGGAGGTGGAGGTTGCAGTGAGCCGAGATCGTGCCACTGCACTCCAGCCTGGGCAACAGAGCAAGACTCTGTCTCAAAAATAAATAAATAAATAAACAGATAAACTTTAAAGAGTTAGGCAAATTTAAGAATGAGAGATCTATAAAGGCTTATGCAGAGAACTTATGCTATCATGGAACATATTCATAGGCTTTTAACAATATACAGTTCATCCTTATTATTCACAGATTCTTTAGTTGTGAATTTGCCTACTTGCTAAAATGTATCTGAAATTCCAAAATCAATACCGTCATCAGTGAGCATGCACATGCACAGAGAAGTTAAAAAGTTGAATTGCCCAATGTGCACATTCCCAGCTGAGGTCGAATGAGGTGACACTCTTGTCTTCTTGTTTCAGGTCTCAAACTGTAAACAAGTGTCCTTCTCACACTCTTTTTAGTGCCACTTTTTTGTATTTTTATGGGCTCTTTTGTTGATGATTCACTGTTTAAAATGGCCCCCCACGCATAGTGCTAAAGTGTTATCTAGTGTCTGAAGTGCTGTCTAGTATCCCTAAGCCAAGAGGCTGTGATATGCTTTATGGAGGAACCACGTGCATTAGGTAAGCTTTGTCCAGGCAGGAGTGATAGCTGTTAGCTATGAGTTTAATGTTAATGAGTCAACAACGCATGTTAAAGAAGGTGTCTTTAAACAGAAACACACAAGAAATAAGGTTATTTACTGATCCAAAAACGTTGTGACCAGAGGCTCACAACTAGAGGTAATAATTCAATATTCACCAAGTCAGTGTTCTTGGTGACTTTATAGGACATAACTAAAGCAAATAATGAGAATAGAATGTACTTTTTTTTTTTAATAATAGCTTTAGATTTACAGAAAAATTGAGCAATTTCCCCTCTTATTAACACCTTACAATAGTATGGAACAGTTGTTGCAGTTAATGAACCAATATCCTCCATCCATTGTTGTTATTATTTGCTAAAGTCTATAGCTTATTCAGATTCCCTTAGTTTGTACTTAATGCCCTTTTTTTCTGAATATGAGGGTGCCACATCATATTTAGTTGTAATGTCTTCTTAGCCTCTTCTTTGCCATGACAGTTTCTCAGACTTTCTTTGTTTTTGAATGATCTTGATAGTTTTTTTTTTTGAAAGAAAGAAAAAGAGAGGAAAGAAAGTGAGAGTGAAAGAAAGAAAGAGAAAGAATGTATGAGAGAAAGAAAGAGGAAGAAAAAGAGGGAGAGAGAACAGGATTCTTGTTCTACTGCCCAGGCTAGAATGCAGTCTAAAA